>CAXIVR010000147.1:0-15858 GCA_964035755.1 Teleogryllus oceanicus | reverse complement strand
TTTTGATTTCCCCCAATTGGGGAAATTTGCAAAAATAACAAAAGATTTTCAAAGGCCCTAAATTTTTTTTAAAATTTTTGTTTTTTCATTTAAAATGCCCCGTAAAGACAAAAAAATTGTCAATTTTTTGTTTTTCAAAATTACAAAATTAAATTTTAACTTGTCTTCCTGAATTTTCTATTTACAAAAGGGGCGATTTGTTCACGTTAGCGTATCTGAGCATGTTTTTTATAAAATGTAAAATAAAGTTTCTAAAAACTAAAAGTTTTTTTAAAAATTTTTTTTTTTTTCAAAAATTCAAAATGTTTTTTTTAAATATCTCTCACCCTTAATGCACATTTCAATGGTTTTTAAAATTAAAATTTTTATAAGTTCTTCAAATTATGCTACTGTCGTTTCTATTTTTACCCCTACACCCCAAAGCCGACCCAAAACCCTTCCCAACAAGGCAAAATTTGATAAACATACGGGTTGGGAAGGGGTCGTTTTTCCAACAGACGGTTGGGTACAAGTCGGCAACCTGCGAATAATACCAACCGCACCGGACTTACAAAAACAGACACGCATCCAGTCATCAAAAAAAATTTTAGTTTTTTGAAAAAACAGATTTTCCCCCTTCCCTGATCCTCACCCCCCTTCTCTACCATCGAAATAAAGAAAAACCAATGCAACAGGCTGGAAGGGTCAAAAAAATACGTAAAGCTATCCTGCTCATTTGAAAACAAAAAATTTCCAGAGCCAAAAAGGGTCATTTTAGGACAGTCATGGGCCATTTTCCTCCATTCCGGTGGAAGTTCCCCCCCAATTTCTCAGTCTCATCTTTTTAAACCTAACGGGAGGTTTGCAGTGTGACTGGGGAACACACCAACAAAACCAAATCAGGACACAGTCATTATCTAGGGGGGCGAATGCTTAAGGCAATTTAACCCCTCAAAACATGTTAATAAATTACCCCCCAAAAACAACTTTTAGTCTGATTTGTTTCTGGTACAACAGCCCAACCATGAGCGAGATTACATGCAAACCAAAAATTAAAACCAGCTAGAAAAACAAATTCACATTTTTAAATTTAAATTTTCCCTCTCAGCCAAACACTTCCCCCATGGTCTTCACGAACCTTGCTGGAAAACAAACAGTCGGAAAAAGCTTGCAAAAAATCAACCCCAGCCCTGCAGTCTCCCCAAAAAATCTATCCCCCACCTTCTTACGTTCTCCACCCCACGCTTATTTCAAACCCTTTTGCTCTTCCTTTAACCACCCGCCCCCTTTCCCCACAACCCGTCTTCCCCGATGCCCATTTCCTCCCTTACTCCCGGACACACTCAACCTTCGACCACGCCTCGGGGTAAAATGGAGTAAATACATAGCAACTACAGTCAGATGGAAAAACATTCTTGGGTTTTTGCAAAATAAACATTCTCCACCAAAATTTCAATCCCTTTCAAAAAAACTAGTTTATGAGGCAGCCACAGACGATCTAAATCAAAGGGATTCTTTGTTTGAACATTGGTTATCTCCTAATGAATTTAAATTTTTCCAAATTAAACTTCTACCTCGCAGGCTTTTATTGCAGAGAGAAAAATCCAAGGGTCCATAGGGGGGTTCCCTGTATTTACGTTAAAAAAATTTTGTTTCCACCCCCTTGGGGGAAATTTAAAATGTACTCCATTGAAAAAATTTTTCAAATTTCTTTGTACATCTTATTCCAAAAAGTGATAATACTTTATTTAAACCCCCAAAAAAAAACTGAATTATATTTTGCTTAGAAAACCGGGAAAAACTTTTAACAAAGTCAGAAATCATTTTTTGAATCCATTTTTGGGAGATTTTAACATTGTTTTCTGGTCAATCTTGAAAAAAAAATTTTCTAAATTTTAAATTAATTCTCTAATTTAGACATTACAATTAAAGTACCTCCCGGATCACAAACATTGATGAAGGAATTGATAAATTATAATTAACAAACTACTACTCGATTGGTTGAAAAAAAAGATTTGGATACAGTACCGATGCACAAATTCACCATTTAAAAATGCGATCACTGCCCAAATAAATAATACACATGATAGATTGTTTACAAAAAGAAAAATTAAATTATTCATTGATTACTTGATGCGGGAGTCATGGGAAAGGTTTATAATCCCCTGAAAAACGAAAATATAATTTTTTTTTTTCAACCCCTTTTTATTTTAACACTTTTTTTCCTTTAAAAACAAAAATTAAATATTTAAAACAATTCTTAAACAAAAAGGGAAGGACTTTAAAACAAAAATTTCCCTTTCTTTCACGGTCATGATATCTAAGATTTCCTTTTTATTTTAAAAATAAAAAACATTTTACGAAAAGTCATAAGGCGGCAAAAATCAGAAAGATCGGGATATTTTGAACTCAAATAATAAAAAAAAAGCAAGGGGAATATAATAAAAATTACCAAATCAACTAAAAAACCCGTAGAAATGTTTTTTTAAAATATAACGATAAAAAATTGAACGACCCGGCAACAGTGGCTAACTTTTCAATATTTTTTAAATTGCTCCGATCTCACAAAGGGTTTTTAGGCAAAAAATTAAAAACAGACGTTCCCCCAAAAATTTGGGCACAATGTTCTTTTCCCGAAACTTCTTCCTAAAATTTCAAAATAACCAAACAAAAAAAAAATTTTTGCCCGGGTGATAAATTTGGGATTCTTTGTTAAAGACTTTATATGCCATTATACCCCCTTTAAACCATATTTAATGCATCTTTATCCTGAACGTTTCAGATTTTTTCAAAAAGCAAATTCCTTTTTTAAAAAGGCAAAAAAAATAAAATTTCAAAATTATCGGCCCATTTCTTTCATCTTTTTTTAAAATTTAGAGACTTTTTATGTACAAGGGAAACCTTTCAGTAAACCCCTGTTTTAGATTCCAACATGGATTTGGGAAAATAAAAATAAAGGGGGAAACATATATTTTCTTTTCTAAAGATGTCGCCTCATCATTGGACAAAAGGCACCTTTTGGATTTTTTGACCAAAGTTTTTGACGTCATTGATCAATTTACTTTCCAAATTCCCTTCATATAAATTCGGGGATTGTCTAGAGGGTTGTTGTCCAAAAACCGATCTCAAAAGGGGGTTTATTACTGGAATGATGGAACTTTCAGCCCCTTTCCCGACCCCTTTCCCCGTTGCAGGGGAGTTCGCGGGATCGATTTGGGCCCCTATTCTGTTCCACTTTACGTGATATCCCCCTCGACGTTTGAAACGGAAAAGGTTTTTTGGGATGTAAAAAACCCCTTTTGCAATAAAGAAACCGTAAAAGTACAATATCAGATTTTTAAAATTTTTCCAAATAACAAATTAATAGTAAACGAAAAAAAAACGGTTTTAATGCAGTTTTCCATTTCAAATAAAAAATTTTTCCCCATTAAAAATGAACGGTGTACCATTGACTGATGTTAAGGCAAAACTTTTTATCTCAATTTACAAACCAAAAATGGAACGTCCATTTAAATGAATTAACACAAAATTTTCATTATGTGGGTTCAGTTTTTAAAATTCAGTCAGCCTTCATACTGCCGTTTTTATCTTTAAATTTTCTTCCGCCTGAGATTGGCATAATATTCGGGGAAATACATTTTTGCCCCAGACTTTTAGATTAAAAAAAACGAATTGTAGAAAATAATAAAACCCCCCCTGTTCTTGTCTTCATTAATCTGGGAATTCTCCCATTCCCTGCTTTTTTTTACAATCAGTGGTTTTGAAAATGACCCGGGGAACATTTTTTCAGAAAATGCCAAGTCTATTACTATAACCTGACGAAATCATATTCACCGGGGCAGATCAACAGCTCATTACAAAAAATTCACATACAAAAATTTACATTATTTCAACACTTTGCGAGACAAAACGTTAACTTCAAAAAAAAGTTTAAATCCCAAGAAAAAATGTTTCAGTGAAACTTTTATACAATTAGAGACTATTGAATCCGAAAATAAAAATTTTACCAATGATACATAATGCATTTTTTACCATTTGGATTAAAAATGAGAAAACAACCTGTAACAACTATTTACAAGTTTCGGCAAGCCCCATCTCGGCTTTTTTCCCCAGTTTCCGATCAATTGAGCAAATGCGGAGGGCCCCCTTGTTTTGTTCGGGAAAAAAAATTAAACTTCTTTTTCGTACGTCTTTAAATTGGGAAAAAAATTGTTCAAATTATCTTTCCGTTGCCCCAAAAAGTAAAAAAAACATTGCTTATTTATCCTTGAAAATAGATTTATTACAGGGAGTTTTTTTTTTTTTTTTCCCTTTTAAAATTAAAATTTATTGTTATTTACCTTGAAAAAAAAAAATATATTTGGAGTTTTGTTTTTTCCCCCTTTTAAAAATTAAAAATTTTTGCTTATTTACCCTTAAAAATTTTTTACTTTTTAAAAATGTCACAAAATTTCATTTTTTCCCCATAGCACGTCAACATTTTAACTGTTTTTTACGTAAAAAAAAAAAAAATGAAAAAAAATTATTTGAATGAAGTTTTGGGTTGTATGTCTAAGCAGGTGTTTATCTTTTTAGAAATTGTTTGGGGCAAAGTTGCAAAAGGGTTTGGTTCGTCCAATGACAATAGAAAATTAAATTTTAAAAACCCAAACCAAATAACACATAACAACGGGAAATATTTTAATCAGTTTAAAAATTTTTGGGGGAAAGGGAAATAAAAATTAACATAGTAATACATAATAGAAAATAAAATTTTTTAAAAAGTTTGGGAGCAGAATAAGAAAAAGAAAATTGTGGGGAATATGAATATTTGATCATAAAATAAATAAAAAAAAAAACGATATAACGGCGGGAAAGATAAAAGGGGAATTTTTTTAAAAGAATTCAAAAAAATTTCCCCTTTTCAGATTGGTTTCAAGTCGCTAGAGGCTAGAAATCAAGAAAATTTCCCAAAAACTTTCCCGAAACAAAAAGGTTGTGCAATCTCTAAATCCAAATACTAATTAATGATTGATACTTTGGAAGAAAATACCCCGAAGGTGAAATAAGTTTTTTTTTCCCCCTCACTAGAATTAGGTGGGTGGGGGAGAAGAAAAAATGTTTATCTTTTTTTCCAAAGGGAATTAGGCGGGGAAAAGAAACCGGTGAATATTTTAACCCCTTTTTTCCAAGTTTTTAAAGGAGGCGATAAAAGCTTAAGAGAGAAATGGTTGCCCAAATTGATCGTTTTTAGATGCCCGTAGATTATACAAATTTTTAGGCAGAAAAACGCACAGGTAAATGAAACGTAAATTTTTTTGTACCCCTAATTTTTACCAAAAGTCAGGTTTTAAAAGAACCCCTGTTGGGGAAAATCAGTTTTCGGGGACGAAAACGACAGCTAAAATTTTTTTGACACACACAAAAAAAAAAAAACAATTTTCATTTTGTTTTTAAAACTGAGTTTCAAATTAAGGGGGGAAAAAAGGGGCAAGAAATAATAAAATTACGGAACCCCAAAATCGTCCCAAAGACACCCTAAATGAATGGGGAACACCATTCTTCAATTATTAATAAATTAAGACAAAAGGGGGGTTTAAATTCAACATCTTTTTAAAAAAAAAAACACTTTTTTTTAATTTAAAAACTTAAAAGAGATTAAATAACTGTTTTAAATTTCTTTTTTTCTTATGTTTTTTTGTTTAAATGCCCTATGTATATATTTCTGTTCGATATAATAAACTTTCCCCGCCGGGGAAATTCGGGGTCCTTCCAGGCGCGGCGACACGCCCCCCAAGTTTTTTAAAGAGGGAAAAGGGATTTAAAGATTTTAAAATCCATAAATTTTTTTTCCAAAAAATGCATTATTTTTATAAGGGTTTCTTCCATAGAGATAAAAAAGAGATACAGAATATGCTGTTTAAATATGTAGAAAACTGAAATTAAAAAGTTTAATAAAAAATTTTCAAGTCAAATTATTTGAAAAAACAAAGTTTTTTTTTTAAAATTATAGATACAGTAGGGAAAGAGGGAATATGGGTTTCAATTTTTGAAAACTCATTTTATTGAATTTTTGAGAAAAAAGTTTTTTCCCAACCCTCCTTCCTTTTAAAAAAGTTTTTTTTTTAAAAAAAAATATTCATTCTTTAAAGTGAGCAGTTAAATGAAGAAAATGTATTCATTGAAAACCCAAAATAATGCCTGCAAATTTTGAAGATTTTTGGAAAAATTTCTTCAAAATATTAAAGAGGCTCGGCTGATAATTCAAAATTTCCTTCTGGCTTATAAAAATTATAATTAAGACATTTCTGAGAAATTCCGGGGGAAAATAAGGGGAAATTCAAGCCATTGAGAAGTCCCCCAAAATTAATTTTTCAAAAAATTTACACAAGAACAAATTGAAACTTTTCAGAAAAAAAAAAGGATAATGGGTAATTTTAAAAAAATGAAAGATAAGTTTTCAGAACCCCAATCGACTCTAGCTTCCCCATAAACCCTTCCGATCCCCTGTATTTCGTTGTAATTTTTTTTGTAATTATTTTTTTTTTTGCCAGTTTTTTTGCTACTTCGGTTTTCCCGTCTTTTTTCCCAGTCTTCTGTTTTCCCGGGAATGGAGTTAATTTCACTTCTGATTATCTTGATGACCCGATCGTTCCACCTGGTTTGATTTTCCCCTTTTCCCCCCTTTTCCATTAGTTGCCATTCTAAGGATTTTTTGGGGGGAGTCTTTTCGCCCATTCCTGAAATGCCCAAACCAAGTGGTTGTTTCTTAAATTTCCCCTCTATAATGTTTTTTGCGATCTTACCCTTAACCGCCCATTTCAATTCTTTCCTTCTAGACATTGCCTTTCTCTGGGAAACCATTCCAGGATTTTTAATTTTCTTTCTTTGTTCTAAAGTTCCATTTTCTCCATAAATTAATTTGAGATATTTGGTTTTAAATACCCAAAGAATTGTAATTTTTTTTTTTCCTTTTTGATTTTTGGATATGGAAAATTTTATTAATTTAATTTTTTTAAATTTAATTTTTTTTCAAAAAGTAATTTAGAATATGAGTTACCACCCAAAAGGCCAAGAACAAAAGTCCCCAAGGGGGAAAAAGTTTAATTTTAATTTTAAAAAAAAAAAATTTTGGAAAAACAGCGTCAGCATGGTGTAAGCCCAATAACAATCCAAAAAAAGACAAAAGCTGAATGTTTCAAAAACCCCAATAAAACAGGAAAAGCGATGCTTTTCCCTGCCAGGGAAGCAAAATGACGATCGTTCAAGTACAATCTACACGAAAGTGCTGTTTTTTATATGAAAAATTTCCCCAACCTAAAAATATTCTTGCAAAGGTTAATATTCCCATTCAAAAAAAGTTTTTATCTATTACTAAAAGAATAGTTTTAATTTGAGGGGAAGGGAGGAAAAAACGCTTTGATTGAGTTGGAAAGGCGGAGCTAATTGGTTAAACTGGCTACCCCCTTGGGGTTCTCCCACCAGCAGGCCCTGCTTTTTAAATTTCAAGTAAACGGAAGCGCCTGTTTGGGAACCCGTCCCCGAGAGGGTTTCAAAGAGCCCGGGTTGACGACCATTCAGGCCCCCAATGCATGGAAGAGGCTGTTTACATTAAAACTACTGTACTACATACTATTGTTTTTCTACACTATGCTTCTGCAGTATATGTGACATTGTATTTTCAAAAAGTTTTTTTTGTTTTGGATTGGTTGCTTTTGAAACATTTTGTGAGGTTTTTTAGCAGCATTTTTCCCTTTGGGGGCCATTATGTTATAATAGAACCAGAGAATGTTCTTTAGAAATTTTTTACGTTTAATTTATTGCTTTGGTTTTTTAATAGGGCATTAGTCAATTTCTAAACATGGAATGACTCAGGTGGGATGAAAGCAGGTGGGCGGGGCAGGCCCCCCCCTTCGGGGCCCAGGGGGCAGGCCTTCGGAGGCGGATTGGGGGCAAATCCGCGCTTTTTTGCCTCCGGGCCCTCACATCCATTTTCATTTCGTTGTTCCGAGCCCCGCCCGCCGCCTCTGCAGAGGTTGGGGACGCCTTTGGGGTTTGGTTGGGGTTTAGAGTTCCTTTTTTCCCAAAGGGATTGGGGAAAAGGTTATCACGAGGGGGCCTCAAATGTTTTAAAGCTTGCTACTACTTGAAATATAGATAAAATTTGAATGTTGCGTGAAAAAACGCGAGTTTTCGATAAAAACTTTTACCCGGCCCACTGCGAAAAAAACCCATTCATTTGGGCCCTATAAGGCGGTCCTCTTGCCCCCCTGCAGTTTTTAAAATTTAATTTAATTTGGGTTTTTTTGGTTGGGGAAAAGGGGGAAAAAATGAAAGTTTTGAAATTAATTGGATTTAACGGTTTATTTTGAGTTATTAATTTAATTAAGTATATCATTTGTAATTATGGTATGTTTTTTTTGTTTTGTAAATTTTTATCTAAAAATAAAATTTGTATCCGATTCCCATTTTGGGGGTTTAAAATTGAACATGCTTACACGTCTGAGTAAAATTTTTAAAAAAGTTTATATTATTAGAAGGTTTTTTATATTTTACGTCAAAAATTAAAACGTGTGACGTGCCCGGGGGGAAAAATTTAATTTGACGTTTTCAAATTCAGGATCCCATTTCTAAGCCATATATAATTGAATTTTAATACAGAAAAATGATTTTTTCAAAGGGTTGTTAACAAAGTATTTGTCAATGTAATAAAATATATTTTGGGCAACAGCAATAAATTTGGGGTTTTTCCTAAGAAATAAAAAAGAAATTAAAAAAAAGTTTTAAAAAATAAAACTGTAAGTAAATCAATGGGTTTTTTTTTAAAAATCTTTGGGAGTGAACTATAAAATGTGTGATGACTAGGAAGTGGTTTTAATGAAATTCATTTTTTTTTTTCCTTTAAACAATGGCCCCAGTATAAAATTCATTTTTTGTTTTGATAAAAGAAAAAGACCATTTTTTTCAGTCATTATCAAGCATTTTTTTATTTTTTGATAAAAAGTCTTTTTAATTTTGGGGCATTTTAATGCATTTTTTTTAATTTTTTTCGATTTTAATTCCTTTTAATAGAACCGGTTTTTAAAAAATTTTTCTAGTTAAAAATTTCTTAACCCGTCCTCTGCCGTGATAGGGGGGCCTGTTCTTATTTGAATTATATTTGAAATTCAAAAATTTTTAATTCAATTAATTCCCATTGGGGGCCCCCGTGGGCCAATGCGTCGAAGGGGGCAAGGCGGGGGCCGGGAAAACTGGACAGAACCGGGAATCATTAAAAGCTTTGTTAAACGAAGGTTTCATCGAAATTTTCCAGAGCTTTTTTTGTGTTTCTGCGTTTGTGTTTCTCAAATCCCCAATTTAGGGGTTTTGGGTACCCCAAATTTCCATACAACCAAAATAAGGGTGAAAGCAATTCTTTAAGTTTCCGAGATCCTGAAAAGGGAAAGAAAGAAATGTTTGATGGCTTAAAATTTTTTTGTACTTTGTGACGAGTAAATTCATGTCACTAAATAAACTGAAATTAATTTACATAATGTAATTATTTGGGAGGGTATTTAAACAAATTATTATGAACATCCCAAAGTATTGAATCTAAAGCACTGGGGTTTCTTTAAAAAAAGTAATTGATAAGTTATAATACTTTTTAAATTAAGGGGATTTTGATATAAAAAAAAGCCAATAATACATTTAATTTTATTACAGGGTATGAAAAAGGGTTAAAAGGAATTGGGGGTCTGACTTTGCATCTGCCCTTGGGGAAAATTTTCATAATGTTGAGATATGTATGATGGGACTTCACGCTGGAAATTTCACTGCAGCAGACAGCTTAAAATTAATGCGGGCCCCTAATTTTTTGGGTGTGTCCTGAGTTTCTGGAGGGTATAGGTCATTTTTGAACTTTCCCCAAAAAAAGGGGTCGTTTCTTTTTAAAAAATTTTTTTTTTTTTTTTTTTTTTTTTTATTATTAGCAATTAGAAGGTGTAATGAAACCGTTAATTTAATTAAAATCCTTATTTCATTTGCAGGATCTGTCGGGTGTGAAAAATTTTCCCAGTTCTCGGTTTCAAATGGGGAAAAAACCTGTAACACGTGGGACAAATTGGTTTTTTGGGGTCTTGTGCCGAACAACCAACTGGAAACAAAAAGTCTTTGTATGAACAAACATACCCCAAACCATGGTAAATTTTTTTTAAATTGAAGAAACCTGTCAATAAGTATCTAGTAGAAGGTTAAAATTTTTAAAACCTTTTAGTTTTTAACTTTATTAATTAAAAAAGTTCAATTTTTCAAAAGGGACCCAAATTTTTGAATTTCTTTAAGAACAATAAAATACTTATAAAAGGGGGCAAAAGGGCCCAAATTTTCAAAATTAACCGAAATTTTTAAAAATTTTAAAAATGTGTTTATCGTCAACTTTTTCAATTACAATATTGAAGTTAGGACTTTTCCTTCAATTAAATTTTTGGGGCATAAAAAGTTCTTATTTAAGGTGGGAAAATTGTTTGTAAAAATTAGTAGTTTTTTGCAATTGTGGGGGAACTATTTGGGAAATTTTAAAAATGACAAAAGAAGATTTTCTGAAAAAAGGGTCCCCTTTTTTTTTTGATCATTTTAATTTTTTATACTTTTAATAATTCAAATAAATTTTCTTAAAAAACAACACTTTTATTCAAATGAAAAATTTTCATTTTTAAATACTCAAAACCCTTTTCTAAAGGGGGCTTTTAATTTTTTCTTTAAAAATTTTTTAACGAAATGGTAATGGTATTTTATAATATAATGTAATGTCATTTGCGATTCTTTGTTTTCCAAAATTGCACAAATGTTTTTTTTTTTTTCAATATCTCATGGTAATATGGACATTTCAAAGATATTTTGAATTTTAGGGAAGTTTTAAATTACTTAAATGAAATTTTTAAAAATCAAATAGATTCCAAAAAAGAGCATTTTTCATTTGTAACCTTTAACCCTTTTTTTAATGGCCCAAATTTTTTAATGAAATTTTATTTAAAACTTTTAACCTCTTCTCTAAAAAAATATTTGTTTTTACTATTTGGAATCAAGAGGAAAATGGCAAAAATGTATTTTAGGGGGGATAGATGCCAGCTGGAAAGGATGAGGGAAAACCATAGAGCCGGGCCACTAAAGAAATTAGAAAACCAAATTTAGAAAACTATTCTGTAGCATTCGTTACTATATGTAATTTAGTAAATCCCAAAGCAGGACCACTTTCTGGGGGACATGTACCCAAAATTTAAAATTTTTTTGGGTTTAATTGAATAAAAAATTTATTTTTATGATAATCATTTGGTGTTTCTGTTGATAAATTTTATCTCGTGTTTTTGGCCCACTATCTTTTTTTGGAAAATGTGTCTTTTTATAACAGTTTTATTTTTACCAGGGAAACATTAGCTTTTTTTAAACATATTTTTGATGGTTCTGAGATGTCTTTGGGTAATTCTGGTATGATAAATGCTTTTTTTTAGTTTTATTGTTTTGAAAAATTAGTGAGTAATAACATGATTGGGGAAAAACATGAAAAAAATTTTTTGTAATTGAAAACTGTTAATTCGTATCAAAGTTGAGTAATTCTGATATAAAATGACCTTTGTTTTCCTTTCACGATCCATTGAGCAACTAGCCCTGCTTTTGGACAAATATTAGTTGGGTATCGGAATATTAGTGAAAAAAAACCAAGTCCAAAACTCTGCTTTAATTAATGAAAAAGTAGAATCATGTAATTTTTTTTCTTGTTCATACTTGTACTAGGTAGGGGGTAAAAATGTTTCTTGTAATGCAGTTTTAATGTAATTTTCTTTTGGGAAAAAAGCAAAAAAAACAGATTTTTTGACTGTTTGTGCAGATAAGTTTCTGTTTATTTTAAAAAATTATCAAAAAATTCATTTGTATTGTACCTTAGTAGAATTTTGATAATAGGTGAAATTTAAGGTGTTGATAGTTGGAAAATTTATTTTAATAATGTAATATTAAAAAAATTATAGTTATATTTGGCAATTTCTAAATTCTTTTTTTCAAAATTTAGTCATGCTAAAATAATTTTTTGTTGATTTTGCCCATTTTTTGTAAAAAAATTTTATTATTGTTTATATTTTTATGACTATTTATAATTTAAAAAAAATATTGTGTTTATAAAATAACATTTTACCCCGACAATAATTTATTCATATTGGGTTCCCAAAACCTAATTTTTAGCTTAATTGCCTAGCGTATTTTAATAAAATAAAATTTTTATTTGACGCCATTTTTAAAACAATTTATTTTAAATGTCCCCTCAATGCGCCCCTCCATTGGAGAACGCCCCCGACCCTTGGAACGGGGAGATGGCCTTCCTCCATGAAAAAAAAATTTTAATGAGCGTTGGGATTAACATTGGTGCCCTCTTTGTATACTTTTCTTAAAGAATTACTCAGTGCCTATTGTTAGTTGCTCCAAAAAGTTTTGACAGCCGGTTTGAGTATGTAAGTCTTTGGGCGAAACCCGTGCCATTGCTTTTCCGATTTCGGGGAAAATAAAAAAGATATTTTGTGGTAAAAACAGTCCAAACCGAAATTTGTAAACGAGTTCCCAAGGAATGGAAGAAACCGATTACACGTAACGTATCTAAAAGCTTTTCCATCCCAACTGGTTTTATGGTTTTGATTGTTTAGGTTTTAGGGCAAAAAACATTTTATTGATCATTTTGGGATGTTTTGCCCCAAATGATGACAAAAGGAAATTTTTTGAAATATTTTGAAAAATTTACAAAATTTTAGTTTTAAAAGGGGGAGAAGTTCAAACGGGGAATGACTAGTTTTTTGTAATGCCCCTATTTAATGAAAATATAAAATGATGAAATGGGAAAATTAAAAAAAATTTTAAAAAATACAAAAGTGGGGGAAAAACCAGACAAAAAATGAAACGAAACCCTTTTAATTTTTTGTGGAAAAAGGGTCCAGGAAGAAATTTGGGAGTTCTTAAAAAAAACTCTAGAAAAACATTTTTAATTACACAGTATCTTTTTAAAACCCCTTTCCCAAATAATATTTGAGAAATGCTTTTTGTCGTTTAAATAAATCAGTAGGCAATTTAAAAAGCATCTGATTCTTTTTTCCGAGTAAAGGCAAATTTGAATTCCCCCGCTTTCTTACCCAAGGCCGCAACAGACTACACGAGAGATGCGTTGGAAATGGAAAAAGGCGAGATGGTCCAAATCAAAAAGGTATTTGAGGTCGCAAGCCATTAAAAGGGTAAAAGCCGAGGGGAAAAAGTTTGCTATTAGATCACCTGCAGTCACATTTCTTTTTTTTAAAAGCCTTCTTTAAATTTTTAACCCCTAAATCCTTGTTTTTTTGCCTAATCGTAAACCATCTGGGGTTTAAATAGTTAATTGTTAAAAAAATAATTTTCTGATTTTAAACATTATTTAATGAAAAAACTGAACGTTTTGACTTTTAAAAAAATTGCAACTTGCTTTTTTTTGTGCTCCAATTCCTCCTCTGTTTTATTATTTATTGGTTGAATTATGTTTGAACGATCAAAAAAAGAATAAAAATTTAAAAATAAATTAATTCATAAATAATAAGTAAATTAAGAAATAATGAATTAATTAAATTATTTCAAAAAATCCCTTCAAATTTTGTTAAATTTTTTTTTTAAATGGTTTTTTAATATTTTTATTTAAGTAAGAATATCTTTATACATTTTATCTTGTTATTCTTTAAAGAGAAAATTTGAAAAATTAAAAAATTTTTGGGGTTTTTTTATTTTTACCAAATTTTTAATCACCAGTTCTATGCACTGTTTAGTGTTTTTCCCGCCTAGCAGCTTTTTATCCAAAATATTTATTAATGGGGTTTTTTTTTCCCTTTCAAAATTAAAATTTAAGTAGTTTTGATTAGTGTAGGGGTCAAGAATTTTGAAAAAGTACAAATTCCTTTTTTCCCCTAGCACCCTCGAGTTTTTTAAATGTTTTTTTTACGTAAAAAAAAATAAAAAGGCGCCCCGGCAGGGCCCCGCAAATATCCAGATTCTGTTTTTTTTTTTTACGTTGAACTTAAATTTTGTCAGATTGGCAGTGGGCAGTTCCAATCGGAGCTTACACGTCACTAAAGCTGGCCTTGATATAGTAGTAAGCTCCCGATTAGAGAACTGACTTTTGGTTTGAATTGTTCTTTACCAGGAAATCACTGTCTTTAGAGTTATCCCGAAACCGACAATGGCGCTGATACACGGCACAAGAACTACATCGCAATTTCTGAGCAAACAAATCGAAGAGGCTACTGAGTAATTCTGTGAAGAACATTTGTTGCATCTCGTAAATATTATTTTAAGCAAGTACCATTGAAAATGACGTTCGATCGAATGAAATCAGCAAAAAAAAAAGCATTAAAAACTATGTAAAAAACATGAAAACTGACTTATTAGTCGAAATCGACAAAAAATGCAAAATAATGACCTATAAAAATCGGTCAATTCCTTTTGTCATATAAAATGAATTTCTATACTGAACGGCATTGTTCTAAGGAGAAAATAAAATAAATGACATTTCAGTAACATCCGCCCCCTTCTTATTTTACTGTGACAGGCACAAAGAGTATTCTCTGCATACTCTCAGAGATGGCACTGAATGTTAAACAGAGAAGCCTTATTTGCCCAACTTCCGGTGCCGCCATGTGCAATCGTATTGATTTCTATTGGGCAAATGAGCAGCCAATAGCGTAGAAGTAACATGAAAATTTGGAAAAAAACAGGTACGCGGGAAATTAAACATTTTTTCCATATTCACTCCACATAGTCAATCCATATATTTCTCCAAAACCACTCCCTATATTTTCAACCTTAACTTATCTAGAAATAACAAAAATAATTGTAAGGATTTTATGGAAGAAAAATCAAATTACAGCAGTAAAATCTAGTATATATTGAACATATTGACAATACACAATTTTATAATTTCAATAGCATTTTTTGCAGGCAGGTTAACGGGGCTTGGTCAGAAAAAAATTTCAGTCAAGCTGTGTGTTGGTGTGGTGAGGATGATGTGTCCCTCATTTCGTGTGAGATGCCGGAGATGGAGGATGGTGCAGTGAATGGTGTTGAGTTGTTCAAGATGTTGCAAGCCCTGATGATGGAAATAAAAGTTTATTTATTTATTTAAATAAATAAATAATATATAATAAATAAATATATAAATAAATAATATATTTCGGAAATAAAAGTTATCGAAACGTTGGCAAAAAACTTGTAAATTTTTTCTGACCAAGCCCCGTTAACCTGCCTGCAAAAGAATTGCATTTATGGTCGTTAAGAACTCTTCATAATTCAATAGCATTAACAATTTTGTTATACATAAGGCAATAAACACAGTACACGAGTTCAAATGCAACTTTACTTGCTTAGAGGCATGCCAAATTAATGTGAATACTATGGAATACTATTTTATTACAGAACACTATGTACAAACTATGCTTAAAATAAACAAATGAAAACTCTCTATAGTTTCGCCAACTTCCGCACAAAAATTGGCTAATTTATGAGACATTTAAAAAGTGTCTTTGAAGTGTTCAATTATTCACAATATATACATATAAGAAATATATGAAAAAAGCGCGAACATCGACGCTATCTTTTGTATCATTACACGCCTGCATGGATCTAGTGAACCCATGCAGCAGCCACGCACGTTTTAAGAATCGTTGGCAGCAGTTCCTGTAAGAAGGTGATAGAGGAGAGCGCGTCACTGTGAAGGTTTCCATGTCTCCAACACATGGAGTTGAAAGGCTCTGGGCCTGTATGTACTCTTTGCCCTGGGCAAACATGTGCCTGATCTGATCCATGGCGGAAATAACATAAATAATGTGTTATACTTTAGATACATACGATTATAATGTGTTATAAATA
>CAXIVR010000145.1:0-12747 GCA_964035755.1 Teleogryllus oceanicus | reverse complement strand
CCAAACAAGTGGAGTGGTGTTGGTTTGGGAGCAGGTATTCGTGTGATATGGAAATGCCGTCTCTTTCGTGTTCTGATGATTCTGATTTACTTTGTAGTGCAGGTTAGGTTAGCTGTGCTGGAGTGTTAGGTTAGGCTAGGTTACGTGAGTTAACAGTGATTCTTTCCAATTAGTTATACCGAAAGGGGGTTCGTATTTAAAAATTGCAGAATGTTCAGGTATCACATGTGCTTTTGCAGTCTATCTGCAGCTGCTGCCGAGTAAGGCGAAAGATGACGGTGCCATCGGGCAATTTGCAATCAGCTCGCAGCCGAAAAAAAAAGGAACAAAGATTAAAAAGAAACCCTAAAACTCATCCTGTCCCCTTAAATGCATGTATTTTCGCAGCAGTAGTGGCGCAGCGCCGCCGCCGCGTCGCCCGCCAGTGCTCCAGGTGTATAATTTAATGCATCTGTAAGAAAGTGAATAATAGTGTTAATTGCCAGTTATTACGCCCATGCGTGTTAGTGCAGCAGGAAAGCTGGTTATGAACATCAGGGAGCTTTTTGAAGTAGTGAATATTACGTAGGCTAGTGCAATCGTGGCGAGGTGAACAGGCTTAGGTTATGAAAGTGAAAAGCGTTCTTCGTGTGATAGTTTGCAACTTTAAACGAAATAAAGAGGAACGAATGATTCGTAATTCTCGTAATAAGCTGCCGCCGAGGTCGCCCGTTGTAGTGCTCGAGGTATAATTTAATGCATCTGTAAGAATGATAAATAATAAGAAAAGCACTGCTGATATTACGCCTCATGCGTATAGGAGCAGCAGGAAAGCTTAGGTTATGAACATCAGTGAGCTGTTTTATTACGTAGGTTAGGCAATCAAAGCGAGGTGAGAAAGCTAGGTTATGAAAAGTGCAGGTTACTCATGAGTTTACATAATCCTGAAACGAAATGTAAAGAAAGCGAACATCTGTACTCGTAATATAACAGTGAGTAGAGTATTTTGTCACGCGAAGCCGAGACTTGCTGCGAAACGGCTGGCGTTTGAGGACGAATTGTTACAATATCCTCACTCACGCTGTGAGCAGAAAAGGGAACAGCCGTCTTCTTTTCACGAAACGGGAAAAGGGGGGCTTTTTTTTTTTTTCATCGTCAGCTCTCGCTTTTTTTTTTTTTTTTTTTTTTTTTTTTTTTTTTTTTTTTTTTAAGTCTGCGTCCCGCCGTCTGAAAATATCGAACCGGGTAAAAGCCATTGGACCAAACTGACACCAAAGCGTTCCGTAAAACAGCAACGCGGTTCTTCACGACTGCTCTCCGCTCCGGCTACGCGGCGGATATATCGAAACTCGGATTTTACACATCTGAAACCGGTGCTCTCGCTTGCGCTTTTCGCTCTACCGCACAAACATCTTCTTCTCGGCTGACGCCCATGTTCTTTTCTCTGTTTGGCACTGGTGCCAACACGAGATCTAGTAACAATCACCTTCACCTCGTTAATAATCTCCTTCTTAATGAACTTCAAAGACCTAGGTGAAACCGGAAAAGATTTCTGAAAGAAGCACCTTATTATTACGTTTATTGTTCTTTCATTATTTCCAGCCACCGCGAAGGACAAGGGTTTACACCAACGGCAGCGTGAATGACGACGTGACCGTGTGGTGGGGAGCGGGCGTGAAGCTGGCGCCGAGGAAAGAAAACAGCAGAACGCCGATCGCCAGAACTGCAAAACCTTTACACGGCAAAAAGTCGCCCTGCATACTTTCGTAAGCTTCTAATCCAAGGACGAGCGGAATGTAGTCGTTTAATACAAAAGGAGAGGAATTATTTTTGTGCAGATTGAGCGTAGTGGCAGTGTAAATACCCGTTTCTGTTCGTCTCGCAAAATCACAGCAGTCGTATCGCTCGTCATGTTTGAAATTCACCTGCGCCGACATGTGTTCGCACGTGGCTGGCTGCGTGATGGCATTCGTCTTCTTGTTACGTGAAATCTAGTATTCGTGGTTTGTTTTAAAGTGATTCACGTAGAAAGTGGTAGCGAATGTTTTTGTGATATAGCAATGGTTAGTCTTCATGTGGTCGGTGAATTACTTCTGTCTTTTTGTACCGTAAACAGCTGATCGTCGTGCGTCGTTTTATCTTATGTAAAATTTCAATGTTTTGATCGGAGCTCTCGTGTTTCACACTAGTATTGTCGTCGTGAATGTTATGCTTAAACGTTTCGTAGTTTCCGAGAAGGGGGCTTGGTTTATTATTAACAAGAAGGCAAAGATTCGGAAACACACCGACACGCAGCAGGGGAAGTGTACTGTTTTAGAGAATAATTGTTCTTTTCTGGGCTGTGATGGAAATGTATGTTTCCGTGAGCTTGCAGAGAATTCTGGAGTTGGTGTTTGTCGTGGTTCATTCAAAAAGAATAAAGTTGTAAGCTGTGGCTTGATAGATAAGCAAATGTAATTTGCTTTTGATTTTTACAGTAAAAATTATGGTGAAGAGCTCTAAAAGTGTGAGTTCTAGTAGCATTTTGTGTTTTTGCCTTATATACTGAAGGCATTTCATCTTATGTTCTAAAATAAGATCTGAGAGAGGAGAGAAGCAATAATATGTGTTTATCTTCTTCATTGTTTCATTTTGTTCTCAAACTCAAAGAGTAAGGTAGTGAGAAGCCCTGAAATTATATATACCTAAGAATTTCTAAGTTTAGTGAAGGAAAAAAGGTAATGCAGACAGGAAAATGTTTTGTGATGTAGGTGGTTTTTTTTTTTTTTTTTGAAGGTGAAATTCAGTTAGGAAGTGTGTGAAAGTGCTTTAGTGAAAACTGTGTAATCCAGATCTAGTAAGGCTCAGAAAAGGGATGTATTGTTGTGTGGGATGTGTTGTTAACTTTGAGCAAATCTATCTTAGGTTTCTGACAATTTTAATTGTGCTTCAAAACAAGGTCGAGTAAAGGTTTTGTGAGCAGCAGTATTCAGTGGATATGGAAATGCTGTCTCTTTCGTGTTCTATTGATTCTGATTTACTTTGGTAGTGCAGGTTAGGTTAGCTGTGCTGAGGTTAGTTAGGTTAGGTTACGTGAGGCTGGTTGGGTGATTCTTTCCTGATTAGTTATACCGTGGCCTGCATTGCAAAACTGGTGAGTCGTTCTTTGGTGTATCACATGTGCTTTTTTGGAAAGCTCATCTGTAGCCGCTGCCGAGTAAGCAAGCAGTGACGAGACGTGGTGTCATACACTGCACTTCAGTCGCAGCCGAAAAAAAAAAAAAGGAAACAAAGATTAAAAGAAACCCTAAAACTCATCCCTGTCCCCTTAAATGGCGTATTTTCGCAGCAGTAGCAGAAGCAGCCGCCGCTGCCAGGTCGCCTGCCATGCTCCAGGTACACTTTAATGCATCCAAAGAGTGAATAATAGTGCACCGCCGTTATTACGCCCTCGATGCGTATGGGCAGAAAACAGAAAGCTTAGGTTATGAACATCAGGAGCTTTGCCGGTGAATATTAGCGCAGGTTAGGCAATCGGCGAGGTGAGAAAGCTAGGTTATGAAAGTGCAGGTTACTCATGTGATAGTTTACATAATCCTTGAAACGAAATGTAAAGAAAGCGAATGATTCGTACTCGTAATATAATAGCAGAGTAGAGTATTTTGTCACGCGAAGCCGAGACCGAAGCTGCGAAACGGCTGGCGTTTGAGGACGAATTGTTACGTGTACATCTCACTCACGCTGTGAGCAGAAAGGGGAATGTTTCGTCTTCTTTCACGAAACGGGAAAAGGGGGCATTTCTTCTTCTTCATCGTCAGCCTCGCTTTTTTTTTTTTTTTTTTTTTTTTTAAGTCCGTCCCGCCGCGTTCGAAAAATATCGAACTCGCAAAAGCCATTGGACCAAACCGACACCGTACAACCTAAAACAGCAACGCGGTTCTTCACGATTGCTCCGCCTGCTACGCGGCGGATATATCGAAACTCGGATTTTGGTTGTATTTCCTCCGAAAACCGTGCTCCGCTTGCGCTGCTCTACCGCACAAACATCTCTTCTTTGGCCGACGCAGTATGTTCCTTTCTCTGCTCTTGGCACTGGTGCCAACACGAGATTCAGTAATAATCACCTTCACCTCGTTAATAATCTCCTTCTTAATGAATCAAAGACCTAGGTGAAACCGGAAAAGATTTCGAAAGAAGCACTTTACGCTTACGTTTATTGTTCTTTCATTATTTGCCGTCGCGAAGGACAAGGGTTTTACACCAACATTGGCAGCGTGAAAGACGACGCGTGACCGTGTGGTGGGGATGGGCGTGGAATGCGTTGGCGCGAGAAAGAAACATATGAATGTCGATCACAGAATGTGCAACCTACACGCAAAAAAGTCGCCCGTATACCAAGTTTCTAATCCAAGGACGAGCGGAATGTAGTCGTTTTACTTACAAAAGGAGAGTGAATTGCTTTTAAAGGCAGATTGAGCGCAGTGGCAGTGTAAATACCCGTTTCTGTTCGTCTCGCAAAATCATAGCAATGTATCGCTTCGTCATGTTTGCACCACCCGGCCGACATGTGTTCGTATCGTGTGGGACATGCGGGGATGGCATTCGTCTTCTTGTTACGTGAAATCTAGTATTCGTGGTTTGTTTTAAAGTGAGTTTCGGGCGTAGAAAGTGTGCAGTGAATGTGTTTTTGTGATATGCAATTTTAAAGTCTTCATATGTGGTCGGTGAATTACTTCGTCTTTGAAAATTTCGTGAACAGCTGATCGTGGGTTTTCGTTTTATCTCGAGGTAAAACTTTCAATGTTTTGATCGGAGCTCTCGTGCTCCCAAATAGCATTGTCGCTTCGTGATTGTTACGCGAACGTTTCCGTATTTTCCCGAGAAGGGGCTTTATTTATTATTAATGCGAAGGCAAAGATTCGAAACACACTGACACGCAGGCAGGGAAGTGTAATTGTTTAGAGAATAATTGTTCTTTTCGTTGTGATGGGAAATGTATGTTTCGGAGCTTGTGAGAATTCTGGAGTTGGTGTTTGTCGGTTCATTCTAAAAATAGTCGTGTGCTGTGTTGTGGTGGCTTGATAGAAAACAATGGGGAATTTTTTTTTGATTTTACAGTGTAAAACAGGGGTGAAGATTCTAAAGGGGTGAGTTCTAGTGCTTCTGTGTTTCGGTTTTATATACTGAAGGCATTTCATCTTATTTTTCGGGGTGTTTAGATCTGGAGAGAGGAGAGAATAATAACAGTGTGGTTTTTTTATTTTTCATTGTTTCATTTGTTCTGAAGCGTTTCGTTGTGGAGTGTAGTGTGAGAAGCCTCGAAATTATATATATTTTAAGAATTTCTTAAGTTTGTGGAAGGAAAAAAGTGTAAAGCAGACAGGAAAATGTTTCTGTGATGTAGGTGGGTTTTTTTTTTTTTTTTTTTTGAAGTGAAATTCAGTTGGGAAGTGCAGTGAAAGTGCTTTAGTGAAAACGTGTAATCCAGATCTAGTAAGGCTCGTAAAGGGATGTATTGTTGTGTGATGTGTTGTTAACTTGAGAAAATCATCTTAGGTTTTCTGATAATTTTCTAATTTATGTTTCCCAAAAAATGTCGTGAGTGGTGTTGGTCAGGAGCAGTGTATTCGTGTGATATGGAAATGCTGCTCTTTCGTGTTCTGATGATTCTGATTTACTTTGTAGTGCAGGTTAGGTTAGCTGTGCTGAGGTTAGGTTAGGTTAGGTTACGTGAGCTGGGGTTGGGTGATTCTTTCCCACTAGTTATACCGAAAGGGGTCTGTATTTGCAAACTGGTGAGAATGTTCTTTGTGTATCACATGTGCTTTTGCAGCTCATCTGTAGCCGCTGCCGAGTAAGCAAGCAGTGACGAGACGGTGTCATCAAGCAATTGCACTTCAGTCGCAGCCGAAAAAAAAGGAAATAAAGATTAAAAGAAACCCTAAAACTCATCCTTGTCCCCTTAAATGTATGTATTTTCGCAGCAGCAGCAGAAGCAGCCGCCGCCGCCGCGTCGCCTGCCAGTGCTCCAGGTATAATTTAATGCATCTGTAAGAAAGTGAATAATAGTGCTAATTGCCAGTTATTACGCCTCATGCGTATAGTGCAGCAGGAAAGCTAGGTTATGAACATCAGGGAGCTTTTTGAAGTGTGAATATTACGTAGGCTAGGGCAATCGTGGCGAGGTGAAAAAGCTAGGTTATGAAAGTGCAGGTTGCTCGTGTGATAGTTTGGTAATCCTGAAACGAAATGTAAAGAAAACGAATGATCTGCACTCGTAATAAGCCGCCGCCGAGTCGCCTGCCAGTGCTCGAGGTATAATTTAATGCATCTGTAAGAATGAGAATAATAGTGCTAATTGCCAGATATTACGCCTCATGCGTATAGAGCAGCAGGAAAGCTAGGTTATGAACATCAGTGAGCTGTTTTATTACGTAGGTTAGGCAATCGAAGCGAGGTGAGAAAGCTAGGTTATGAAAGTGCAGGTTACTCATGTGATAGTTTATATAATCCTTGAAACGAAATGTAAAGAAAGGAATGATTCGTACTCGTAATATAATAGCAGAGTAGAGTATTTTGTCACGCGAAGCCGAGACTGAAGCTGCGAAACGGCTGGCGTTTGAGGACGAATTGTTACGTGTACATCTCACTCACGCTGTGAGCAGAAAGGGGAATGTTTCGTCTTCTTTTCACGAAACGGGAAAAGGGGGGCATTTCTTCTTCTTCATCGTCAGCTCTCGCTTTTTTTTTTTTTTTTTTTTTTTTTTTTTTAAGTCCGTCCCGCCGCGTTCGAAAAATATCGAACTCGCAAAAGCCATTGACCAAACTGACACCGTACAACCCAAAACAGCAACGCGGTTCTTCACGATCGCTTCCGCCTGCTACGCGGCGGATATATCGAAACTCGGATTTTGGCTGTATTTCCTCCGAAAACCTGTGCTCGCTTGCGCTGCTCTACCGCACAAACATCTCTTCTTTGGCCGACGCAGTATGTTCCTTTCTCTGCTCTTGGCACTGGTGCCAACACGAGATTCAGTAATAATCACCTTCACCTCGTTAATAATCTCCTTCTTAATGAATCAAAGACCTAGGTGAAACTGGAAAAGATTTCGAAAGAAGCACTTTACGCTTACGTTTATTGTTCTTTTCATTATTTGCCGTCGCGAAGGACAGGGTTTTACACCAACATTGGCAGCGTGAATGACGACGCGTGACCGTGTGGTGGGGATGGGCGTGGAATGCGTTGGCGCGAGAAAGAAACATATGAATGTCGATCACAGAATGTGCAACCTACACGCAAAAAGTCGCCCCGTATACCAAGTTTCTAATCCAAGGACGAGCGGAATGTAGTCGTTTTACTTACAAAAGGAGAGTGAATTGCTTTAAAGGCAGATTGAGCGCAGTGGCAGTGTAAATACCTCGTTTCTGTTCGTCTCGCAAAATCATAGCAATGTATCGCTCGTCATGTTTGCACCACCTGCGGCCGACATGTGTTCGTATCGTGTGGGACATGCGTGTGATGGCATTCGTCTTCTTGTTACGTGAAATCTAGTATTCGTGGTTTGTTTTAAAGTGAGATTCGGGCGTAGAAAGTGTGCAGTGAATGTGTTTTTGTGATATAGCAATGTTACGTCTTCATATGTGGTCGGTGAATTACTTGTCTTTGTACCTCGTGAACAGCTGATCGTCGTGGTCGTTTTATCTCGAGTGTAAAACTTTCAATGTTTTGATCGGAGCCTCGTGCTACCACTAGCATTGTCGCTTCGTGATTGTTACGCGAACGTTTCCGTAGTTTCCGAGAAGGGGCTTTATTTATTATTAATGCGAAGGCAAAGATTCGGAAACACACTGACACGCAGGCAGGGAAGTGTAATTGCTTTAGAGAATAATTGTTCTTTTCTGTTGTGATGGGAAATGTATGTTTCCGTGAGCTTGTGAGAATTCTGGAGTTGGTGTTTGTCGTGGTTCATTCTAAAAATAGTCGTGCTGTGTTGTGGTGGCTTGATAGATAAGCAATGTGAATTTGTTTTTGATTTTACAGTGTAAAACAGTGGTGAAGAGCTCTAAAAGTGTGAGTTCTAGTGCTTCTTGTGTTTCGGTTTTATATACTGAAGGCATTTCATCTTATGTTTCGGGGTGTTTGCGATCTGGAGAGAGGAGAGAATAATAACAGTGTGTTTTTTTTATCTTTCATTGTTTCATTTGTTCTCAAACGTTTCGTGTGCAGTGTAGTGTGAGAAGCCTCTGAAATTATATATATTTTAAGAATTTCTTAAGTTTGTGCGAAGGAAAAAGTGTAATGCAGACAGGAAAATGTTTCTGTGATGTAGGTGGGTTTTTTTTTTTTTTTTTGAAGTGAAATTCAGTTAGGAAGTGCAGTGAAAGTGCTTTAGTGAAAACGTGTAATCCGTGATCTAGTAAGGCTCGTAAAGGGATGTATTGTTGTGTGATGTGTTGTTAACTTGAGCAAATTCATCTTAGGTTTTCTGATAATTTTCTAATTTATGTTTCCCAAACAAGTGTCGTGAGTGGTGTTGGTTGGAGCAGTGTATTCGTGTGATATGGAAATGCCGTCTCTTTCGTGTTCTGATGATTCTGATTTACTTTGTAGTGCAGGTTAGGTTAGCTGTGCTGAGGTTAGGTTAGGTTAGGTTACGTGAGCTGGGTTGGGTGATTCTTTCCCACTAGTTATACCGAAAGGGGTCTGTATTTGCAAAACTGGTGAGAATGTTCTTTGTGTATCACATGTGCTTTTTGCAGCTCATCTGTAGCCGCTGCCGAGTAAGCAAGCAGTGACGAGACGGTGTCATCAAGCAATTGCACTTCAGTCGCAGCCGAAAAAAAAGGAAATAAAGATTAAAAGAAACCCTAAAAACTCATCCTTGTCCCCTTAAATGTATGTATTTTCGCAGCAGCAGCAGAAGCAGCCGCCGCCGCCGCGTCGCCTGCCAGTGCTCCAGGTATAATTTAATGCATCTGTAAGAAAGTGAATAATAGTGCTAATTGCCAGTTATTACGCCTCATGCGTATAGTGCAGCAGGAAAGCTTAGGTTATGAACATCAGGAGCTTTTTGAAGTGTGAATATTACGTAGGCTAGGCAACGTGGCGAGGTGAAAAAGCTAGGTTATGAAAGTGCAGGTTGCTCGTGTGATAGTTTGGTAATCCTTGAAACGAAATGTAAAGAAAACGAATGATCTGCACTCGTAATAAGCCGCCGCCGAGTCGCCTGCCAGTGCTCGAGGTATAATTTAATGCATCTGTAAGAATGAGAATAATAGTGCTAATTGCCAGATATTACGCCTCATGCGTATAGAGCAGCAGGAAAGCTAGGTTATGAACATCAGTGAGCTGTTTTATTACGTTTGAGGACGAATTGTTACGTGTACATCTCACTCACGCTGTGAGCAGAAAGGGGAATGTTTCGTCTTCTTTTCACGAAACGGAAAAGGGGGCATTTTCTTCTTCATCGTCAGCTCGCTTTTTTTTTTTTTTTTTTTTTTTTTTAAGTCCGTCCCGCCGCGTTCGAAAAATATCGAACTCGCAAAAGCCATTGACCAAACTGACACCGTACAACCTAAAACAGCAACGCGGTTCTTCACGATGCCTCCGCCTGCTACGCGGCGGATATATCGAAACTCGGGTTTTGGTTGTATTTCCTCCGAAAACCGTGCTCTCGCTTGCGCTGCTCTACCGCACAAACATCTCTTCTTTGGCCGACGCAGTATGTTCCTTTCTCTGCTCTTGGCACTGGTGCCAACACGAGATTCAGTAATAATCACCTTCACCTCGTTAATAATCTCCTTCTTAATGAATCAAAGACCAGGTGAAACCGGAAAAGATTTCGAAAGAAGCACTTTACGCTTACGTTTATTGTTCTTTCATTATTTGCCGTCGCGAAGGACAAGGGTTTTACACCAACATTGGCAGCGTGAATGACGACGCGTGACCGTGTGGTGGGGGATGGGCGTGGAATGCGTTGGCGCCGAGAAAGAAACATATGAATGTCGATCACAGAATGTGCAACCTACACGCAAAAAAGTCGCCCCGTATACCAAGTTTCTAATCCAAGGACGAGCGGAATGTAGTCGTTTTACTTACAAAAGGAGAGTGAATTGCTTTGAAGGCAGATTGAGCGCAGTGGCAGTGTAAATACCTGTTTCTGTTCGTCCGCAAAATCATAGCAATGTATCGCTCGTCATGTTTGCACCACCCGGCCGACATGTGTTCGTATCGTGTGGACATGCGTGTGATGGCATTCGTCTTCTTGTTACGTGAAATCTAGTATTCGTGGTTTGTTTTAAAGTGAGATTCGCGAAAAGTGTGCAGGAATGTGTTTTGTGATATAGCAATGTTACGTCTTCATATGTGGTCGGTGAATTACTTCGTCTTTGTACCTCGTGAACAGCTGATCGTCGTGCGTCGTTTTATCTCGAGTGTAAAACTTTCAATGTTTTGATCGGAGCCTCGTGCTACCACCTAGCATTGTCGCTTCGTGATTGTTACGCGAACGTTTCCGTAGTTTCCGAGAAGGGGCTTTATTTATTATTAATGCGAAGGCAAAGATTCGGAAACACACTGACACGCAGGCAGGGAAGTGTAATTGCTTTAGAGAATAATTGTTCTTTTCTGTTGTGATGGGAAATGTATGTTTCCGTGAGCTTGTGAGAATTCTGGAGTTGGTGTTTGTCGTGTTCATTCTAAAAATAGTCGTGTGTCAGTTGTGGTGGCTTGATAGATAAGCAATGTGAATTCTGTTTTTGATTTTTTACAGTGTAAAACAGTGGTGAAGAGCTCTAAAAGTGTGAGTTCTAGTGCTTCTGTGTTTCGGTTTTATATACTGAAGGCATTTCATCTTATGTTTCGGGTGTTTATGATCTGGAGAGAGGAGAGAATAATAACAGTGTGTTTTTTTATCTTTCATTGTTTCATTTGTTCTCAAACGTTTCGTGTGCAGTGTAGTGTGAGAAGCCCTCGAAATTATATATATTTTAAGAATTTCTTAAGTTTGTGCGAAGGAAAAAAGTGTAATGCAGACAGGAAAATGTTTCTGTGATGTAGGTGGGTTTTTTTTTTTTTTTTTTTTTGAAGTGAAATTCAGTTAGGAAGTGCAGTGAAAGTGTTTTTAGTGAAAACGTGTGTAATCCAGATCTAGTAAGGCTCGTAAAGGGATGTATTGTTGTGTGATGTGTTGTTAACTTGAGCAAATTCATCTTAGGTTTTCTGATAATTTTCTAATTTATGTTTCCAAACAAGTGTCGTGAGTGGTGTTGGGTTTGTGAGCAGTGTATTCGTGTGATATGGAAATGCCGTCTCTTTCGTGTTCTGATGATTCTGATTTACTTTGTAGTGCAGGTTAGGTTAGCTGTGCTGAGGTTAGGTTAGGTTAGGTTACGTGAGCTGGGGTTGGGTGATTCTTTCCCACTAGTTATACCGAAAGGGTCTGTATTTGCAAAACTGGTGAGAATGTTCTTTGTGTATCACATGTGCTTTTTGCAGCTCATCTGTAGCCGCTGCCGAGTAAGCAAGCAGTGACGAGACGGTGTCATCAAGCAATTGCACTTCAGTCGCAGCCGAAAAAAAAAAGGAAATAAAGATTAAAAGAAACCCTAAAACTCATCCTTGTCCCCTTAAATGTATGTATTTTCGCAGCAGCAGCAGAAGCAGCCGCCGCCGCCGCGTCGCCTGCCAGTGCTCCAGGTATAATTTAATGCATCTGTAAGAAAGTGAATAATAGTGCTAATTGCTGTTATTACGCCTCTGCGTATAGTGCAGCAGGAAAGCTTAGGTTATGAACATCAGGAGCTTTTTGAAGTGTGAATATTACGTAGGCTAGGCAATCGTGGCGAGGTGAAAAAGCTTAGGTTATGAAAGTGCAGGTTGCTCGTGTGATAGTTTGGTAATCCTGAAACGAAATGTAAAGAAACGAATGATCTGCACTCGTAATAAGCCGCCGCCGAGTCGCCTGCCAGTGCTCGAGGTATAATTTAATGCATCTGTAAGAATGAGAATAATAGTGCTAATTGCCAGATATTACGCCTCATGCGTATAGAGCAGCAGGAAAGCTAGGTTATGAACATCAGTGAGCTGTTTTATTACGTAGGTTAGGGCAATCGAAGCGAGGTGAGAAAGCTAGGTTATGAAAGTGCAGGTTACTCATGTGATAGTTTACATAATCCTTGAAACGAAATGTAAAGAAAGCGAATGATCTGTACTCGTAATATAACAGCAGAGTAGAGTATTTTGTCACGCGAAGCCGAGACCGAAGCTGCGAAACGGCTGGCGTTTGAGGACGAATTGTTACGTGTACATCCCACTCACGCTGTGAGCAGAAAGGGGAATGTTTCGTCTTCTTTTCACGAAACGGGAAAAGGGGGGCATTTCTTCTTCTTCATCGTCAGCTCTCGCTTTTTTTTTTTTTTTTTTTTTTTTTTTTTTTTAAGTCCGTCCCGCCGCGTTCGAAAAATATCGAACTCGCAAAAGCCATTGGACCAAACCGACACCGTACAACCTAAACACAGCACCGCGGTTCTTCACGATCGCTCTCGCCTGCTACGCGGCGGATATATCGAAACTCGGATTTTGGTTGTATTCCTCCGAAAACCGTGCTCTCGCTTGCGCTGCTCTACCGCACAAACATCTCTTCTTTGGCCGACGCAGTATGTTCCTTTCTCTGCTCTTGGCACTGGTGCCAACACGAGATTCAGTAATAATCACCTTCACCTCGTTAATAATCTCCTTCTAATGAATCAAAGACCTAGGTGAAACCGGAAAAGATTTCGAAAGAAGCA
>CAXIVR010000144.1:0-58382 GCA_964035755.1 Teleogryllus oceanicus | reverse complement strand
TGTAGGGATCCGTTTTGAAAAGGGCACAAATTCATTTTTCCATGCCCCTTCGCAGTTTTAACTGTTTTTACGTAAATAGATAGATAAATAAATAAATAAATAAATAAATAAATAAACCTACAGAATTCCGTGTCAGTACATCACTGCACACCACAGTTACACAGATTCGACAGCAAGGATCCAAGAAAGACGCCGTCTTCTGTTTATTTACCATTCACATGTGAGTGGTATACATATTTTTATATACTCTGTATGTGAAGTCCTGTAGTACGGTGTATCCGCATATACAAAAGTATATGTTATGCAGTATTCTTGAATACTGTTTATGTTAACATATTATATTTGTTAAAATGATCGTCCAGAATTCTTTACATTTTGTTCTTGAGCAGAGTAAGGCATACTTTTAAGGAAATTATTTCGTGTCATATTTGTTGAGCAGCATTTTTGCTGCCGTGGGCCACTAGTCCTTGTTATGCTTCCCCTTGTTCTTGTTCCCTCCACGATGAGTTCAACTAAACCTGTTCCATGACTCGTTTCCCTCGCGACCGTCTTCGCCATTTCCTTCTCCCGGATGCGACATCCTCCCGAAGAGCGTTGCCTCTGCGGGGACGCCGGGCGGGAGGGTCGCAGGTTCCAGATTCCATGCTTGCGCGCGTATGGACACGAAGAGAACGCGTACGCATAGAAATAAAATTCAGTCAAAACCTGGAGAATTCTTTAATGCGAGTCTTATCTGTAGAGTCTGTCGAGTCTGACCTCTCAATGCGAGACGAATCCCGGGCAGAACCGTATCAAACACGCCATGGAGCGCGCGATTTTCTTTCCGCATCCTCGACTTCGCACTACACTTCCACATCTTCGAACCACAGCTGACTTAGTAGTAAGATTAAAGCACAGTACGATTGTTTTATGACCGAACTATGCAGAAACATATTTTCCCTATCATGACCAATAGCTCAACACAAATATTAACTTAAAAACTAATATTTTTATCGCGTACTGATGTAAGGGACTAATAAAATATCAAGCTCTGAAAAATTGATACGTGGGCAACGTATTTATCACTATATTCCTTCGGGGCTGAAATCGGTCTCATGGCATTACACCACTGCAGACCATTGGGTGACACCTCGGATGGTCTGTGATACACGAAATGACGTTTAATAAGCATCAATTCTGCACTTTGTTGTCATATGAACTGAGCGGTTACCTTTGATGATGCCTGTTAACTAATTAAAATGTCAGAGTTATTGCAGCAGGGATATACAGTCTTACTACGAACTAGGTTCGCGGCCGCTCAGCAAACGTTCGGGGTCTATTTTCCCATGGGATCAGATTTTGTCAATCTTCGCTGAACTTACCAAGCCTTATGAGACTGCATGCGCGAGTGTCATTTTACTTATCTCCGGGCGCGAAGCTTAGTGGCAAGCGAACTGCATTTCAAATTCTTGGAATTTCTCGAAGCAGACGTTACCCTGCGAGGTACGAGTGAGAAAGAGCGCAGTTTTCGACCGCGATAAGCTGCACGTGCGTCAGAATGAAGCTGGGCACAACTGTAAATGTAGAACGACGATTTATACTGCCTGAAACATTAGTTGACAGAAGATAAAATTATTTGTCATAAAATAATTTGGAAATATACATAATTATAATGAAAAAAATATGAACATTTCTTCAGTAACAATTATTTTTGATTTCTGAAGGACTATTTCTATTTTAAACTTTTGTATTACTTCGTATTTTCTCCTAATTTAATTTTGTGCAAATATTATTTAAAACGTTAAATACTGTTTGCTTAAACAAAATGTACAAATCTAATTATAATAAAAACACTAAAATCATATTTCATTCACTTTAATGTCACATTCAAAATATAAAATAAGTTGATAAGTGGATTAACTTGAGTTATTAGGCTACATAACTACGTTTTCTAGCAATTTTATATTTTGTAGCATGTTTTCAGGTTTGGTGTTTTACGCACCAAAATCCGGGCTTTAGTTGTTACAGTATGCTTTGTTTCTCTGTCATTCTGTAATCACTCCGTAACGAATGCATTACAAGACACAAGGCTTCCAATGATCAATCAATACAGTAGGCCCATGGTGGTGATTTTCAGAGCGGCCTGTGTCCTGACCTTAACAGGTCCTGAGTTGTCCTGAGTTACCGCGTATATTTTCTTGCTCTTCTTGGGTGTGAATCTGTACACACAGTAGTATAGATACACCAATGTTCGCCCAAAGACCTTTTCTTCGCGATTTATCAGATTACCCGGATATTCAATTATCCGGATAAAGTGTGTCCTTAGCGCCGTAATTAGAACCTAGTGCACTATTACCCGTTTCGCACGCACAGGCCCGCCGCCAGGTCCGTCAGCGTCGCCGCCGCAAACGCACACCGCGCGCGCGTCGGGCGCAGTATTATGTCGCGCTCCAGCCATTCTACTACGCTCAGGTAAAAGTATCTCATTTGTGAACGGATGAGGCACAAACACGACGAAACACGTGCACGCGGCCTCTCTGGCGGCGGATCTGAATTGCGAATCGGACCGAGATTTCTCCATCGCAGCGACCTGGTCCGCCGACTGCCCTGCCCGTCTCCCCCCCCCACGGCCACATCCTACTGCGATCCCTGGCGCGCGGAAAATGGGACGAATTTGTTTCCGTAACACTGCTCTGGGTACGTATCAACACGAGGGAATGGGGAAGCGCCGGTAAAAATCGGGAACCGCAAATGAAAATAACGAATTTAGAAACATAGAATACGGGTCGGGATAGTTGATTTTCAGGCCATGCTATAAATGCACTTTCGAGGGGAAATGTAAAATACGTCCGTCCTCTCTTTCCTTTCAATTGGAAGACTTTTCACACAAACACTTTAATGGGCGATTGCGACGTCTGGATTACGTCTCTCACTCATCGCAGAGAAATTAAACCTTTTCTGCACTGATAACCATGTAAGAAAAATTAAACTACCAAATTTTATACCACCATATAGATTGTTTCATATCACAAAAAATGTAATGATTTCGAAATCCATAAAATTGGGTGGTAAAAAAGAACAATAATTCGTTACCGTGTATTCGAGAAGTAGGATTAATATGTGATTATTTAAAGATTTTTTCAGATTTACAACAGCACATGAGTGATTCACAACTGTCAAAACCTTGATGCGTGAGAGCGCAAGTATCATGGTTTCTTAGCAGAACACCTATCAAAATTTTAGTTCACTAGTTTAGAAATGAGAGGAAGATTACATAAGAATGTTTTTAGGTGATATACGAACAAGTGCATTTCGATTTCTGACATTGTTTCATTAAGGTTCCTCACACACACCTGGGAGTGGAATTAATTATTTTCAGTAATATTTTTTCATATTGAAACATTTATAAAGAAATTTGATATTACTTTTAATGAAATTCCAAATAGGAAACATGGAATGAGTTCTGAGAATAATGGTTCTATATAACTACTTGATTTGATAATTTTAGTGCAGAATTTGACACAGCGTAAATATGCACGAATTTCCCTAGGGCATTTTGCTTTCTTGAAGGGTAGTGTGAACATCAAAACTGAAGTTACACCTCATGAAAGCATACCTGTGAAGGAAAAGATTCAAATTTTGTTAGGAGTACGCGAATCCTCAGGTGTTAAAAGCATTCTCTTGCGGGCCACCGTCGTGTGCGGTACAAGCCGTAAGGCCAGCACCCGACCTGAGACGTCTTGGGGGGGTGGCGAACACGATTCACCAGATGGTCGACTAGCTCAGTATAGACGTCCCAGTGTGGACACAATAAATAAAAAAATAGGGGGAGCAGGGTCGTGAAGATCGTTTATGGATTGGATGCAAAAATTACAAACAACTCGGGTGAGAATCACTTTTCACTAAATTCAGAATATATTCTAAAAATATTTGCTGCTATGACAAATACATACAATGGCACACAAAAAAATCAAATACAGAATACTCTTGACTGTAAGAAAAAAAACACACTAATAACACAATACACAATTTCCTACTTTCATCTACAACCCAATTGTTTAACAAACACACTTTCAGAAATTGAAAGAATCGTTAAAATATTACTTTACAAAAATGTGAAAGAAACACACATTGAAAATCAAAAATTAATACTTTCCCCTTAACATTACTTTTACAACAAAGGAAACTCTTTTCTCTCTAAATCCAGAGAATTACTATTATTATAATTATACTCTTACACAAACTCTTAATCACTATATTACAATATTTGATCTTGAAATCCTTTTTGAAAGAAAGATTGATTCTGTTCTCACGTATTAGAAGTCGGAAACAAATGTACTTTTACTTTTCTTATCTTTTAAGCTGGTAAATCTGTTACCCTCCTTTTTCTTTCTACGTGATAGATACAGAATGAGCTTTCTTATTAAACTGAATCACTCCTATCCCTACAAACATTTTATTTGGAACGACCTTACTGTGTTCTCGGCCGCGTAGAGCAGTCCACTTTGCTTCCTTCTACACCTATCCCCCGAGCTGCTTCGGCCTTGAAGCGTCGGGGCCTCGGGTTGAGAACGCCGTTGCTCCTCAGAAATCGCCTCTTCTTCTCGTTCAAGTTTTATATGTTGAATACTCTCATATGAATTTTACTTTATTTTCGATTACAGTTAATGACCAACTGGATATTCAGGGGAAAAATGAATCCAGAATCCCCTTTTTTTTATATGAGCACCAACTTAAAGAGAGTATTTAAAATATACGAAAAGCATGGGAGAGAAAAAAAAAAAAACGTGGAAAAGAGAAATGAATGCAAGCTATTAATTACTGCCATCTATTCAAACTCCACTCTAATTCTTCCATTATAAATTCATAACGTTTTTTATTCCCTTTTCTTCTAAGATTATGTTTAAATCAATTTATAATAGAATAATTACCTCTTCTGGTCTTCTAGAAGAGTTTTCCTCGAAAAAGTTGCAAATCTGAAATCCGCTGCAATGTCACTCCTGGGTACCGTTTTCCATACGTCCGCCCAGTTCAGCTGCTACCTTCAGAAAGAACTTTTCTTTCATCCGACCTCGGTCTCGCCCTTGGTATAAGGTGGCGTCTCTCTTGTTCTAAATTCTAATTATCATTCCAAATATCCATCGTTGGCGCGGTTCAAAATATTCTTTTCCCTCGCTTTCTTGGGGCGGTATGTGACACGTTTTCGGAATCTAAGAAACGGGCGGTCGCTAACCTTCTTTCGAAAAAAAGATTTTATGGGATTTGATTTCATATGCCGTAAAATCTTTTCACTAAATTATGCTCTTCTTTTTCTTGGATTCTAGAACGTCGGCAATCTTGTTTTCTTCCCTCTTGACTCCTACTCCTTGTCTTCTTCCTCATCTTCCTTCTTCTTTTTCCTCCTTCTTTCTCCCTCTTGTTTTTTTTAATTTCTTTTTACATGATTCTTGTCGGTTACTTTATCTGTTTGTTTGTTTCATCATTTTGCCACTTACTTCATTCTTTAAATGGTCGCAAACTGTAAAATTGTATTTTCCCGATTGTATTCCCACTTTCATCTAGTGTGCTTTCGCGGCAACGGAAGAAATATTTCAATGTGCATGGCGAAATTAGGAATAAATCTGGCGTAATAATTGACGCAACCTAACAAATTTTTAAGTTGTTTCGTGTTTTTGGCGGTGCAATTTTATCTATCTCTGCATCCTTTCCATATTCATTTTGACCCCGTTAACTGTCACATCATAACCCAGGAACTTAACTTGTTTAGTGCAGAAATTATTTTCCCCAAATTCAGTTGTAAATTATTTTCAATCAGACTTTTCCCAACAAAATATCTAGCTTAGTCATGTGTTCTTCAAATGTCTTAGAATACAAAGCACGTCATCAATATAGAAAAAAACATCGCTGGACATCTCTCTGCCAATGATATTGTCTAGACATTGTACAAGAGCAGATGCACTGTTCTGAGTCCAAATGGCATTCTTTGAAGACATACGAAATTCCCGGTGAATAAATCCTGTATATTGTCTACATTCAGGTGCTATCGCTTTTTGCCAATACGATGCAGTGAAGTCGGTTGAACTCAACCACTTGATGGGGATAATTGATTAGTTAAATCCTCTACACGCAACGGTCTGTCTCTGTACGGTAAGGTAACTGATTCAATCGCCTTGCATCTAAAAAACAACCTTATCTTCCATTACTCTTTCTACGAGCACTTGGTTTTAGATAAGAGGTTTGGACTTCATGATGATATCATCTTTGACCATGGTACAATGAGCTTATCCACCTCTTCCTTATGTTTTTCTGGAATGACATATTGGTAACCCGTGAATGGTGTTTTATCTGTTAATTCTATTTCGAATTGAAAATCTTTTACTGGATTCTTGTTTTTGCAAAACCCCTTTTTGATTCTAATAACTTATTAACTGTTTTTTCTGATAGCATTGAGATTATCGTTGAAAGTTCATCATCAAATGAGATTCATTCGATTGATAATACCCCAACCTCTTCTTCACTAGATTGTTCTATTTGGTTTGCGGCGGAGGGCGTGTCGAAACAAACCTTTCTAATTTTCCGACTCATGTCCGCGAGATGTACTTGGTCCTGTATTTCTGGTTGGGAAAACCCCTCCATCAATAGAATTTTTCTATTTCTATCCCTAGACGAGGTCCTGTCTTGTCTAGCATAAGTTTGTTTTTTTTTGGTAATGTTTCGGTTTGTAAGTTTCTCCTGTTTCTGTTTGCTTACATTATGTTGTTGTGTCTGCTATCTTGACCTTTTACCGGACCATTAGCATTTGCCCTTCTTTCTGTAACCTTTCATTATACACGAAGTGGCATCATACAATCTAGCTGCGTTATTAATTTTCAGTGGACATTGGTAAGAGATTCTTTTGCAAATTTTGCGTCGAGGAAGGAAAATGACGTATTAATAAACAGACAATTTCTTCATCCGGGATCGTCGGTACATAATTTGAAACAAGCCAATTCTCCGTTGCATATTCCTGCATGGACATTAAACCTTCTTCCACGTACCATACATTACATTAACTTTAAATTGATTTAGGTTTCGTTATTCCAATATCTCGAATAAAATTTTTCTTTGAGTTCGGCCATAGTTTGGAAACTCTCTAAACTATCTGCCCAGATTCGTGCTTTCCCCGCAACATCTGATAAACGATTCGAGTTTTCTTACTGTCCGAACACAATTTAAAGAAAAAAAATTATCTACCTCTTTCATAAATACACATGGATTTTCATCTCCACTGCACTGAAATTAGGGGTACACGTAATGAAACAACGTGGGCTGAACACTTCTCCACCCGATGGTAAATTTTCTAATTGATTTTTCAGTTCTACTACTTCATTCTTATATGCATTAATTTGATGTTGTAGAACGCCATCCTGTTCAGAAAGACTTTATTCCACTATCAATTTATTAGCTGAACCTGAACTTGTTCAGTAACTAATTTCTGGAACTTTTCTCTCCTTGTTCTACCTCTATCTGCCTTCAGATACGGCGGTTATAAGATCCGATTGTGTTTCGATCCTAGTTTCAAATTCTTTTTGTTACTTGATCCCCTTTTCTTCTAATTCAAGTCCCAGCTCCGTGAATTTTTCTCCCAAGTTCTCATGTTCCTGTGCTAATTCTTGTTGAACCTCGCTCTTAAATTCGACCCCCTGCTCCGCTAATTCAGTAAACTGTGCTTTTAAATTTTCTTCTAACTTCCTATTATTTTCTTCTAATTTCGTGTCGAATTCCATAATTTTGTTTCCAATGCATTTATTGCAGTTTTTTCCTCTAATTTGGTTTCCAAAGTAACCTTGTTCTCCTCTAGTTTAGTTTCCAATGCATTTATTGCCGAGTTATTTTCTTCTAATTTGGTTTCCAAAGTAACCTTGTTCTCCCCTAGTTTAGTTTCCAATGCATTTATTGCCGAGTTATTTTCTTCTAATTTGGTTTCCAAAGTATTTATTGCCGAGGTTATTCTCCCCTAATTTAGTTTTCAAAGTAACTTTGTTCTCCTCTTGTTTTGTTTTCAAAGTAACCCCCAATTTTTTTTTGGGTTTCCTCTGTTTTTTCCTCCTTCATGACTAACTCCCTCTAATTGTTGCATAAATTGCCTATTAACCGTTGCATCATTGAATTAGCCCTCTCAGGTTTCGTTCTTCCTCATCCTGATCTCGTGTTGGCGTTGGCTGTGATTCTGTCGGCGACGTCTCACTGTTTCTCCTGCCGCTCCCAGTTTCTCCTATCGTTTCCTCCCCCATCATCGTACCCCGGTGCTTGTCCCCAGTTTCCCTATCGCTATCTGATTCCTCAGAAGTTCCTTCCACGTAGGTAAATTCCTAGCCACGTTATACTTATCTGCCATTTTAAATCTTAACTGCCTAGAATCAATCAATTCTTTTCCCCGACACCATACACCTCTCACAAAATATTTTACACAGAAATACCAGGGCACAATTTGAAACTAATAAAACTCTCATATAATAAATATCCTTTTCGAAAAAAAACACTCCTGAAATAACACATTTTACTCAACACACTTGAACTCTGCAACCTGGTCAGAAATTTTAGTGAACTGTGATTCAATTGTACTAGTAATTTTAGTTCACCAAATTTTGGGCTCAAGATTCAAATCGAGTTTGTCGTAAATGCATCCAATAATCGAGCCCCGCTTATGGGCGCCAATTGCGGCGGGATGGCGTGTCGAAACAAACCGTAAGGCCAGCACCCGACCTGAGACGTCTTGGGGGGGTGGCGAACACGATTCACCAGATGGTCGACTAGCTCAGTATAGACGTCCCAGTGTGGACACAAAATAAAAAAATAGGGGGGCAGGGTCGTGAAGATCGTTTATGGATTGGATGCAAAAAATTCAAACAACTCGGTGAGAATCACTTTTCACTAAATTCAGAATATATTCTAAAATATTTGCTGCTATGACAAATACATTAAGGCACACAAAAAAAAATCAAATACAGAATAATCTTGACTGTAAGAAAAAAACACCTAATAACACAATACACAATTTCCTACTTCATCTACAACCCAATTGTTTAACAAACACACTTTCAGAAATTGAAAGAATCGTTAAAATATTACTTTACAAAAATGTGAAAGAAACACACATTGAAAATCAAAAATTAATACTTTTCCTTAACATTACTTTACAACAAAGGAAACTCTTTCTCTCTAAAATCCAGAGAAACTATTATTATAATTATACCTTCACAAACTCTTAATCACTATATTACAATATTTGATCTTGAAATCCTTTTGAAAGAAAAGATTATTCTGTTCTCCGTATTAGAAGTCGGAAACAAATGTACTTTTACTTTTCTTATCTTTTAAGCGTGGTAAATCTTTACCCTCCCTTTTTCTTTCTACGTGATAGATACAGAATGAGCTTTCTTATTAAACTGAATCACTCTATCCCTACAAAACATTTTATTTGGAACGACCTACTGTGTTCTCGCGTAGAGCAGTCCACTTTGCTTCCTTCTACACCTATCCACCGAGCTGCTGGCCCTTTAGGTCGTGGCCTCGGTTGAGAACGCCGTTGCTCCCTCAGAAATCGCCTTCTTCTTCTCGTTCAAGTTTTATATGCTTGAATACTCTCATATGAATTTTACTTTATTTTCGATTACAGTTATGACCCAAATGGATATTCAGAGTGAAAATGAATCCAGAGATCACCCTTTTTATATGACACCAACTTCAAGAAGTATTTAAATATACGAAAGCATGGGAGAAAAAAAAAAAACTGGAAAGAAATGAATGCAAGCTATAATACTGCCATCTATTCAAAACTCCACTCTAATTCTTCCATTATAAATTCTAACGTTTCTTATTACCTTTCTTTCTAAGATTATGTTTAAATCAATTTATAATAGAATAAATTACCTCTTCTGGGCTTCTAGAAGAGTTTTCCCCGAAAGTTGCAAATCTGAAATCGCTGCAATGTCACTTCCTTTGGGTATGTTTTCCATACGTCCGCCCAGTTCAGCTGCTACCTTCAGAAAGAACTTTTTCTTTCATCCGACCTCCGGTCTCGCCCTTGTATAAGGTGGCGGTCTCTTGTTCTAAATTCTAATTATCATTCCAAATATCCATCCGCGTTGGCGCGCGTTCAAAATATTCTTTTCCCTCGCTTTCTTAGGGCGGTATGTGACACGTTTTCGGAATCTAAGAAAACGGGCGGTCACACTCTATGCGTAGCATCCGGATACACTGAGTGATAGCTGAAGTGAGGTTTTGTATTTCTACAGCTTTCGGCGCTTGAGAAAGTCCAAACACATTCCGTAGAGAATTTCCCACTGGCAAGAGGATCTAGCAACAAGGGTTGCGTTGTGCAAACGAACATTTCCTGGCAAACAAAGCGCATAGAGCAGATAACACGAGTGCCTGTCGCCGGCCACTACACAGCGGAATTCCTTCTTTACACAGATCATGTTATTAGTGTCACTGTCACGAATGAAATTCTACGAAATCTTTCCTTTCCTAGTAAGTATATTTCAAAACATTCAAGAATATAAGCAGTTTCAAATGGAGAACATAATGTATTATTCGCTATATTTAAAATATATACTTAAAAAAATATTGCGTGTATGTGATGTGAAATGCTGGCATCAACTATACGAATCCAATAACCAGTAGTAGTTGTGGAGAGTTTTCTTTACAAAAAAGATATTTTGAACAATTTTGTTGTGTCACAATCAATTATATTGGCGGTTGATGCTTTAAAAAACATGAATCGTCATAGTTTCGTATTTGTGGTAAGTTATACCTCTTGAATATCAAATAAAACTGTTGAAATGATGGCGCTGTACTCATTTGCACCCCCCCCCTACATTGAAATCTGGCTACGCCACTGCATAAAAGACATCAGATCAGAAGCATTCGATAGGGTAGATGACAGTAACGAATGACACCACACATTCATGCTGTGCTTAGCATGAACCTGTAACGGAATTTACATTATATACTTTTATTATCAAATGACATATTCTCATGACTTTAACTGAAACCGGAAACAATATAAACACACATTATCTTAAAGAATGAAACAAAAAATCAATTCTACTATTGTTCTCTCGATACCGCTACTTATATCCAATTTCATATTCCAATCATTACGTAGTATCACATTCAAGCAAATCACGGAATCCGGTGACAAATTCAACACGCCGCGTCACCAGAACCGTGGTGCCCAAATGTCCACTTCTCGAACATTCAAAGGAGCGGTGGCTCACCGCACCCATTTCCTGCAACATTCCACCGCCGGGAGGGGGCCCTCACTTCAACTGATGGAACTGGTGTCCCTTTGGCCGAGACGTTCTAGGGTTCGCGTGCCGACGATGGATGGATTTTCGACACTGGCGTCATGGCCAGATCGAATTCAGTCGCTGTCTGCAGGAATATTCTAACGACCGGGAGCTCGATCGGCGGCTTTCCGTGGTTTCTCCGATCAATATCAGGCGAACGCCGGAGCTGATAATGGTTTGGTTTTGTTTTTCGTTTTTCCCGGGGCGCGTCAAAAGCTTTGGTCATTAGTCCCGTTGTGTATGTAGTTACGACCACCGTCGGCTAGTGCGGTTCCCCTTACCAGGACTCTCCCCAGAGGGGACCGCCCAGCTGGGACAAGCTCTAAGCTCCCACCGCTCTCCCCGGGAAAATGGGAGCGTAGTGCATGTTAGTGTAAGTGTGTGTATGGGGGAGATGATAGGACAAGGAAGAGGAAGGAATGATCGCGCGTGGTCCGTGGCCCATTTGGTGAGTACGCTCCGACATTCACCTGGTGTTTATCGGAGAAACCACGGGAAAACCATCGATCAGAGCAGCCGGTTGAATTCTCCTCCAGCAGCGACTGAATTCGACCTAGCTGAAAAGGTAGTGTCGAAAATCCCCCCGTCAGGACTCGAACCTGGAAACTGATAAGCGAACCATGTACCGCACGCGCTTTCTTCCTCTTTTTTTCCTATCTCAGCTGACGAGCAGTACCTACCCACATGCCGAGTGACCAGTCGGGAGCTTAGAGCTTGTCCGGTTGAAGCTTGCCCCCGGCCGCGGATCTCACCATCCTGGAAGTCCAGAGAGGGGAAAACCACCTCCGTGATAATAACAAATTTCTACACTAACGGCTGAGAAAGTTCTTCCCAAATCAACTCAACAAGTTCCCGACCCACTAACGATCGCACTGTACTTGGCTGCGGACACACCCTTCTCTGCGCAAATACCTTGTCAGTTCAATAATAGTAGAGATAAGTGAGGCCCAGCAGATTTGCAAACATAATTATCTAGCGGAGCTGGGAAGAAACACGGAAATTAGCATGTTTACAATTGCCCGAAAAACATCCGATCCGTCCAGCGGAATCAAACGCTATACTCTTATTCACGGATGTTATAGTTCTCACAGATTAAACCCCGCTTTTGAACATGGTTGGACGCTTACTCCATTAGCGTAACTACGCTTAGGCTAAATGACGGTAACTTCAGTCGGTCTCAAAATCGTTCTGATCGCTCTGGGCATGGAGGCCAGAGCACCTGGACCCTATGCCTGAAAATACTATTCCGCCACTACCATTTTCGAGAACACAGGGCCATCGCCAACAGGAGGGGTGGGGTGGACCTCGGAGTGCACTTTTGCGACCGTGGGCGAAAGACAAAGAACGTTGGGGCCTAGGGTTCTCCGACACAGGTTGTGCCAGCGTTTCTATTAATCATCGAAAACGCATTAATTATCCCTTTTCGGGGAACGGGGTAATTGGGAAATATGTGCACAAACAAGCATGGCATGCTGTACGGCCAAAACCGAATAAAATTGGGTCGCAAAGGGGCTGCAATGAAATAGTGCGAGCACGGAAAGTTTTGTTTGAAAAAGTTTTAAATAATTTTACTGCCTCGCTTACTATTTTACTTACGCAGGAAAGTGAAAGTATTGTAATAGTTCATCACAAAGTGAAGATGATTTGACAAAAAAATTTTTATTGTGAATCTCAAATATTGAAAAACGTATAATTCTTCCTCCTATGCTAGTAGATTCTTCCCAAACCGTCCAGTAGTCCGAATCCACGTTTAGAGTCTTTAACACAGAAAAAATTTTTTTACCTGTTTAAAACCTGTATCTGCCATCCGATTTTTCCAAATCTGACATGTTTCATCGATCTGGCAGAAATTAAAATCTTTTAAATTTCAAACGCTTGTATTTTAAGAGCACATCAGCCTCAACATTTAACTATATCCCTGAACTGTTCCGAATTTGTAGTTTAAAAATTTATTCTCGTATAGAACAGAGTGCACTCACAAATCAGCCCCAACTTTCGGTCTTGCTACAACTACAATATTGAAGATAGAGACTTACATTACACAAGAGCTAATTAGTTGATTAATTCACCAAACTGTTCGTTGCTACCTGCATTCATTCTACTTCATATACCATGAGTTAGTAAAGGGTTTCAGAGGTATATAAAACGTTCACAGATGACACTTTCCATTGTAGATCCTTAATATTTTTTACAGCTTTTGTCATTAATCAAAACCCCTTTGTTATTTAAAGCTACCCACGGGAATAATGCATGATCGACGTCGTTGGGAACATTACTTTGAAAATTATTTATTTTTGTTTTACTTTAAATAATTGTATATCTTACCACTCCAGTACAACTCTTCAATTTTTACGAAGGCATCAAGAAAAAGGCACGATATTAAACGCACGGTACCTGGCCGGCAGGGTTTGCGCAAACTTTGACTTGCGTTATCATCTTTTAGCGTAGTTACAAAGGTGCTCTTCGTTCTTTCAGGGCCAGAATAACCACTAATTTTCCGGGCGACTTTCTGTGAGTTTTTACTGTTTCCCGGACATTTTATTTATTTTTTCCCGACAAATTTTGAAGTATGACGACATTTAAAGAAAATATAAAATAAAGCAAGACTTTGGTCGATAGTAAACTGAAGTTACCGGCTGAGCTCGACTGAACTTTTCCCTTCGGAAGATTTCTTCAGTGTGAGGAAAACGGAGAAACTAATTCATAGCACTAGCACTAAGTTCTCTCTCCGTCGGCTTGTTCATCGTTTCACCGTCATTTCATCGTTTGAAAAGCAGAAAATATCATAAAGAAGTACAATTTGTGCAAAGTAAAAACCCACATTACTTTAATTATAACTGCCTATTAAACAATAGTCAGAAGACTTCCGCAGATACATTGCTGACATATCCCGTATTTTCATTCACATTCCAAGACCAATGATATTCTCAACATTCCTGTGTTTTGGGGGAAGCCAGTTTCAATTAAAATGAGGGGAAAGGATTCAAACACTAACAGTGCCGGGGGAAAGAATGGTCATATTGAATCAATAAACTGCGATGACACTTCTAAAGTAATATCACAGCATACGTGTGAAATGGTAAGATAAACACAATGTTTAATACATATTCCCAAGTTGGCGACGAGATTAAAGTTTTCGGCCCCCACAAAAAACATAAAAAGATTTGGAGTCAGTTGAAAGAAATTTCGAACGCCCTGTATTAAAAACTTCGTTGCCCGATCACAGGGCGTTCCGTTTCAGTTCTCTCTCCCGCGGCGGGTGGATTTGTTCGTCAAGGAGGGAACGTCTTGAAATCCGCTAGTACCTTCAAGTCTTCCCGCGAGTGGCCAGCTCGGCTTCGTAAATGCAGTGCTCCCGGCTGCGGGCGCAGATCAAGGAAGGACGCTGTGCCGTGGCCACGGGCACCGGCGCGGGGGAGGGGGTGCAGGTGGGCGCTCGGGGCCTAATGACGGGGCGCCAGCGCGCAAAAAACGCCACAAAACACGTCGCTCCCTCGCCCGCTCCGGTCCCATCCTCCCCAATCCACCGCCGCCCTCCACGTTCCCCGCCCCCGGCTTGCTCCTCCGCGCGTGATCGATCTCGACCGCGGACGAGATTCCCTAAGGCTCCAATTCGGAGCGGAGATTCCCACGGCGCGTCATTGCGGCCTCGCGGCCGCCGCCTGCCACCGCGACGCCCCTCCACCCCCGGCACCTGTTTTTGTGAGTGTGTCGGCGCGGCGCCTTTCACAGCCGAACGCAACAGCTGTGGGAGGCGCGTCTCCCCATTACCTGCGACCCGCGCGCCGGTAATTCTTCATTGTTCTCGCGGGCAGTTAGCACCTTATGGCGGAGTGAGCGGGGCCGATTGAGTTGTCAAGTGGTTGACGACGGCGGCGCGGAGGGCGGGGCGGGCGGCGCAGCCGCGGCGCGGGCAGCGTGGTTGGCGGGGCGGCGCGGCGCGGGTGGAGGGGGTGGAGAGGAGTGGCGGGCGCGGCGCCGCCTGGGCGGCGCGCGAGAAGCAGGCTCCTTCCCCCCATCTCCCGCGCTCGCCCGTCCCTCTCCGTTCGCTTGGCATCGCTCGGTCTCCCCTCGCCGCCGCCCCCCCCGCGCGCGCACACCGAGCCGGCCGGCCTGGCGCGCGGCGTCGGGGCCGAGGAAGGGCGGGGGAGGGCGGGCGCGGCGGCGGCGACAGCACCCTCGGCCGCCGGGTGGGGCAGGACAAGCGCTGCCGCCGCCGCCGCGCCGCCGCCGCCCGCGCCGCCGAGCCACCGCCGCCGTCAGTGCTCGGAAGGCTTCGGGCGCGGACGGGCAAAGCCACCCCGCCGACAGCCGCGCGGGCCGCGTTCGCTTCGCGTCGAGTGCAGCGGCATCGAGTGCCGTCGCGCGCGAGGTCGCGGCCGCCGTGCCCGTGGGGCCCCCCGGGCCCCGGGGTGTGCGTCGCGGGACACCACGCACGGGGGGCGCGCTGTCGCACGCCGACGACGACCCCCGGGCCGGGACGCCGCGGAGATGGTCTCCGCCGCCGGTGAGTACGCCGGCCGGCCGCCCGCGACGCTCCGCCGGCCGCCCGCCAGCCCCACCGACGCCCCGGCCAGTGCGTGCGCCCGTGAGCTTCCGCAGTGGCGTCGCTGCAGTGGCCCCGTCGGCGAGGCGGAGCAGAGCGCGTGGCGGATAAACTCCCATAGCCCGTCGCCGAACACTCTGCTCGTCCTCGGCGACGGCGCGACCACCACTCCAAACTGCAGCAACGTCGTTTGCGTTCCGAAAACGACGAGTCGGTAAAGTCAGATCGAAATTGTAGGTAAACACAGTAATACACGTATGTTTCTACAATAAAAGTCTTGGGAAATGTGTGTAGTATCCTACTGGTTTGGAGTTTTTTTAAACCGCGTAAACAGTGTGTATAGTGATCATGTTCACATAGGAATAATACGACAGTGTTATTAATGATTAAAGTTGAGATCGTTTCCTGTCATCCCAACTTCTATGTAAATGGTTCACACATCTGCAATAAAGCAGAAAAAAAATTTTTTGTACTTATTTTTAACGACTGGCTATAGCTCATAATATAGAAAATAATGTGGAAAAAGCTCGGTTTACATGAAAGGAAATACTTTGCTTAATTTGCACGTCGTGCTCAAAACCAAGCTTTGGAAAGGCGTGTTTGTCTGAACACGTTGAAACAGCGTTCAGCTTCGTTAAAAAATTAAAAATAAAAAGTGAATAAAGCTCGCCGTTATGCGGAACAAACGGTTCGCGTGTGTACCAGTGATTGCAACTGCTTTCTAATATGAAAATAGTAACACCGAAGAGTTTAATTAGCTTCAACACCGAAGCACTGCTACCAAAGAGTTGCTTTGCACTCGTTTGACAGCCGTTGCAGTGTGTGTTTGTGTTCCTGCGTGTGTTGCATCAGCTCTCGGCACTCGGTGCCGATGATTGAAGCCGATTCAAAATATTGGTCCAGAGGTGGAGCGAAGGGATGATGCAGACCAGTGGAGCAATTTTAGTGGGTCAGGTAGGCTTACTCCCGCTCCGCTCCGCCGCGCCCCGCCCCGACCGACTGTGCCACGAAGTGGGAGGCCCGCTGCTTATACGCCTTCTTATTTTCCTCTCCCGCCGCCTCGCTCTAATCTGCTTGAGGCTGTAGGCCTTGCACGTACGTTTCAATAAGCACACCGTCGTGCCCAGCGTCTAGACCCACGGCTCGTTTTTTTCCCCTCGATATTTTACGCGATTATTCTGCGAGCTTTTTCCCCGCCGTCGGCTGCAACCGGTTTGTGTCGATCTGCGAAGTGTCTGCAAAAAATTTCGCGGCTCAAGCATTTTAATCCGTTTTCCGCGGTGGTGTCGAAGCGAGCAACCAACGCGCCTGGCCGACGTTTCGCACTGATATCCGGAAAAGAGCCCGCCCCCCCGCCCCTCCCCAGTGGCCGAGACGCGACCGCCTGCATACCGAGTAGCCGCACCTTTGCGGTTCCCACCCCCCGGCCCGCGAGCTGCTGCTTAATCAAGTGTGATACCTGGATAACAAGAAGCAGAAAACGGAACGCTGGGGGGGGCTTTAAAAAGGAAACTTTCTTGCAGCGATATTGAAAAGTAACGAGAAACTGTTCGTGCTGAAAAGCGGAGGGTGCGAGCATCCTCTCCCGCTTTTCCGTCTTCCCCTTTTCCTTTTTTATATTTTATTTTGGCGTACGACAATTTAAATCATTCAGTTGCCGACTTTCTGTTGTCTCTTCGATTCATATTCAGCTCGAGTCTATACCCCCATAATAGAATTAGAGCATGCTTGTCTGCATCGCGGACGCTCGGGGCGTGGGAGGAAAAGCGAGTGACAGAAGAGACGAAAAGGGAGACTCCACGCGAAGAGACAAGCACAGCGCAGTCGCAAAGCTCCCGAAAACAAATTTGATAAAAGAATCACGTCCTGCTACACAATAAATGCAATTTCTCAGTTGCCATTCAAATTTTAATGTTCGTGTAGTTCTCCTAACTTTTTGACAAAATCCGTTCTGGCGTGGCATCTTGTTCGTGACGACGCTAGAGTATGTTGAATTCCTTGCTATAAATGTAAGAAATTTGTAGGCACATCTACATCTGTTGAATTTACTCTGGATATTATTTTTAATATGAACGAATTTGATTATGATTCTTTTATGAATGAATTAATATGAAAAGTAGAATCTACTGTCAAGGGTGGATCCAAAAGAAAAATATATTTTGCGGACCATTCGACTTCAGAACTGAACGTATATAGGTGGTTAAGATAGTATTTGCCATTAAGATTATTTACTACCCACAAGTTACACTTTTATTAGCGTCTTGTTTCTGACAACACAAACCACGTTGCATTTCATGCTATAAACGTGAGAAATTTGTAAGCGCATTTAGGTCTCTTGAAAGTATAGTGGGTATAAAATTTTTATTATGAATGAAAGTAGAATATAAATGTGAAGCGTGAATCAAGAAGAAAATATATCTACTTTGCGGATGACGATAAGACTTTAGAACTGAACTACATAGATAGCAGACACTGCATGCCAATACGATCATTACTACTCACGAGTTTTCATGTGCGGCATTTAAATTCCTTTTGAACTGCTATTAGCGGCTTTTTGCATATTTTTTATTCTGGAATCTCGTTAATTCTCGACTTATTCCCGTATATTGAAGTAATAAATACGAGTAATAGAGGTGACTAATTATTGCTACTTACCCAGTTAATCCGTGAATAGAAGTTAGTTTACAGACCAGGCTATTCATAGCATTATCACTGAATCCTGACCTTCTCGCTTTTTAATTTTCCAAATTTAATTAATGTTTCAGGAATTCACATACATTTTGTTTGAATTAAAACGAGAAATTATTGAAAAATGTTATTAGACTAGTGCAAAGCCACGGATGCATCAGTTCTTTACATATCAGAACCAATCGATTAGACAGCCGTGGCTCAAAAATTTTACAAGTGTCAAGTATGCAGAGGGCCCCGCTTCCACTTATTAACTAGAAAAATTAATTACCTAAACGGATTTTCCGTGATAGATAACGAAAACTATAATGAACAACCATTTTAATAACATCTTAACGTACGTTTAATTCCGTCCTTCTGGACGACTTTTAAACCAGCACCTCCGAGAACCGAGCCAGTCTTCTGAAAGCGGAAAGTGAGCCCAGAGTTGGCCGGCGCGTGGCAGTATTTGCTGGGATTTGCCTGCCTTCAAGTGGGTGCAATTTCGGAAGGAAGAGTTACAAGATGTTTTGCTGAAGTTTGTAAAAATGGCACTTTGCTCGCGGGGTAGTCGTTCGGGTCGCGCCAGGCCATCTTCATTGCCGCCCCGGCACTTTTCTTGTAATGCGCGCCCGCTGAGCAAACGCCGCTGCGCGCTGCCGCTGTCGCCGCCGCAGCAGCACGAGTGGCTGCAGCAAGTTCATTCTCTCACGAACTCACGTTTCCTTCCTGGCGCCGACTCCCAGCACACGCACGTGGTCACACATGCACACTGGATCACCGAAGAGAGGGGAAAGGGTTTTTTGAACTTCCTAGAATGCATTCCCCTTTGGTGTTCTTTTCGATTTAAAAACCCTTTGTAACAAATGTGCTGGAATAGTTTCATTTTAATGTTACGTTTCTATGCAATATTAATGAAACAATCAGTGGTAAATAACCTACTATTTATCCAACTGTATTCAAAGTGTAGGAGCTCATACTTCCAACAGTTGTTCCGTGTTCATGTTCATTCCTCATAAATTGTGATATACCGTCTTACTAAGCCTACACGTTCCTAAACCATTAAAATAAATTTCTTACGTACTTCATTCATTTTAGAATTTACATTTGAAGTAATCTAAAATATATGAATAAAAATGCGAGTTATGCCAAAGCGTGTGATTCTCTGCCTAGACTACCAATTGAAAAAAAGTTTGGGCGTCCTTACGAAACAATAGCAGCTGTTGTTTCTCCGTGCTTATGCTCGCTAACGTCGAACCACATGAGCACATCGAACATTAAATTGACTTGGTTCAGATGCAGCACTCTGCGACGCGGGTCCATGATGTTCGCCGACATTGTTCAACGCAAACGTGCACTGCAGGAGCGCTTCCTTCGGCTGCTGGGACCAACGCACTCGCTCCACAACCGCAGGGCCCCCAAAAGGGCGTTGGAACATCCTGGGGGATGGTTATCTCATTATGGGGCTTAAACACCGAATATACCTTCAAAATCATGAAAGTAAGCGACTTGCCATCTTCATGTAATTACATTCAGTTATTTTATATTACTACATTCACTAGACAATTTAATTATAAATTAAGAACATCATGTCTATAGTAAATCAGGTCCATTTGAAGATGTGCATTATTTTCACTCTGCGTTTCGTTACAAAAAGAGCAGTATAAAGTGTTTACCTAAGAAAATGTTTGGAACATTTTTTCACTCGTATGAAAATAATTCAAAAGCATCGAAAATTATTTCCAAACACAGATTATAAAAGAAAATTGTTTTGATCTTTAACAATTTCAGTAAATAGTGTTTTAATAATAACTAGATCCCGGGAAATATGTAGAATGAAACGACAAATGTTACATAAATATGTACACATATAATATATTTACCCTCAAAGGTAAAAATGTTATCAGCCCTGACGCGCACTTTCCCACTGAGATAACGGGAAGCGTTGCATCGGTCAGGAGATCGACACGTCTTCACGTATGGTACCGGGAGTAGAAACCGCGCAGTAATGTAATGCTAGTATTTGTTTGGAAAAATCTAATTGTTTTTAAAAATACTACTTTTCATAAGAAATATGCAATAATATTAAAGAAAATTGATATAAAAAAAAATATTTTGAAAAAATGGAAAAATAAGTAAAATACGTAATGTAGTACTGAATATGTAAAATATACACAAATTGGATATTGAGTAATATCGCAGATTCGCCAAGATTCGCCAAAAATATGTAAATACATAAAAATCGGTCACTAATAACGTATTTCATTTAGTAAATACATTATACTCATATAACTTGTGTATTGTATTGCGGGATGTCTAGCAATTACCGAAAAGACTGTGGTGTTTGTTTAAACACTTGAAAAAAAGCAGTTTTTCCTTTGCTTCTTTATGATATTTCTATATTTTCTCCCGCACATCACACGTTTTGTAGGGTTCTTGTATTGAGTTGTTTTGTTTCCTCTCACGTATTATTCGTAGAGACGCAATCAAGTACAGGTACTCGGCTTCCGATATATTACTCAAAAGCATGAATATTTTAGGTGATTATAATTCATTGTCGTTCCATAACACTGTGTTGGGATGAAATCAGAAAGTCTGAAGAAGAATGAGCGTTATTCAAATTACTTCATGTATTAGGGAAACCGAAGGATACTCGCGTCTTGTTTCACAAAGAAATTACTTCGGTGTAAAATTTTTTCAAACAGCCGTCTAGTCGAATTTATAACTGAATTGATAAAATTCGCAACTATCTAAAAACTATTCGTACTATACGCGTATCATTTTCGGGGTTATATTATTATAATTAAGTTTAAAGATACTGCAAACCCTTTTACGGCACCAAAAACGCTCGCCACAATTAGCATCCAGCTGCTCAACTGCTGACGCGGGCACCAAACGCATACCACCCTCTTCCACAAGTGCTAATTTTTCTCGTTCCTTCCCACTCCTCTCTCTGGTTAAATATGTGGAAGCGCACCAACAACATTCTTAAATGTAACGTGATGACTGTCGTGTGAGGAGCTAGACCTTATACCCCTGCCAATAACAATCAGGTTCCTTTATACAGAAGTGGTAAGAAAATGCAAGTTCTTTCAGTGCTTAGTGATGCAAGAAATCATTCCTAGAACGCTTGTGTCTGGGATTAAAATTTTTTTCCTTCCTTGGAGTGCCTTCCCATTTCCAAGAGCTCCATGAATAAAAGGTTTTCGGGTAGGAACGTTTCCTGCAGACTGACCGTCCCCTCCGTAGACATAATCGATTACTCGGCTCAGTTCTCAGATGGCAACGAGTTACATCGTTTTATGTCTCATTTCTTGGTATTGTTATGTTCTTTTTTTACCTTTGATCCCTGTTTAAATGTTGACGACTCGTAAAACTGAACTTCACATGAATATACAGGTAACTTCGATGTTATGATATTTTAAACCCAATTATCAGCGTTAGTAAATGTCAACTTATGTGATAATCAATGATCACATATGAAGTTCCTAGCGCAAATTCGCCAACAACTTGAGTGATCTTTTTTGGGTGAATGTTTTTATGAATTTTGTAACGACCGTAAATATACATGTGCCCATTATCATTACCGGAGAACCTTCTTATACACACATAGAGAAAATGATTAGCGAAACTATCAATGTTATTTTTAGCAAAAGTCGCCTATTAGCTTAACCATCATAGTTGAAAATATTTTTTTTTATTCAAAGTTCCACAAAATGAAAGTACAATATCTTGTGCACGTTCTAACCATTTCAGCACTGTGATATTTATTTTCCTATGTACGTCGATGTCGTTCAAGTTTATTAATATATTTATATTATTATCATCATTATTATTAAATTCGTTTTTTTATCCTCCCTCACAATTTCAATGCAAGATTAGTGAATTGCCAAGACATTCGCTTCCAATATGCAAATGAAATTCATTAAGTATTTCTAAGTAAACGTAGCGATTAATTATCGGTTAAACTAGCCGTTTCTCAGCTGGACGAAATCTCATTGATATTTTGCTAGCCGCTACACTCGCCAGCATCTCTTGCACTCGCAGCCACGCGAATTAAAAGATTTCCCCGCAGACCCTATGGGCAATCGCCATATGATTGTTTTTTTTCTATTTCCGGCGCGTCAGCTGCTGTGATATCTGCCCTGTAGGTGTAGTGCATCTTCTTTTCCCGGGGAGAAGGCGACGATTGTTTCCCGCAGAGTGACGCGACAAAGCACCAACCTACACGTCGGTTGCGGGCTGCTTTTTTCCCAAAGGAATCTCCACAGCAGGAACGAGCTCTAAGCTCCCAACCGGTCTCCGACATGCGTGGTAATATTATGCATACACGTGAAGTGTGCGTAAGAGGGAGGATAGAACGAGAGATGGGAAATTTGCGCGCGGTCCCAGGCCATTTTCAAGGGTTCTGCTCCGCCATTCGCCTGGTGTTGATTGGAGAAACCACGGAAAACACCGTGACAACACCCAGGCCCTATCAAATCAGCGTCTGAATTGACTTAGCTGTATAGCGAGTGCCCAACATCCACCACGGTCGGGACTCGATCTCCAGGACCTCTCGGTGAGTCGGAAAGACAGCGACATTGCGTTGTGAGCTAACGGCGGGTGGCCGCTCGACTCGTCTCGCCGCCGGGCCGACCTTTTCCCAGGCGAGCCGTGTTCGTCCCCGACCCGCTCGCTCCGCCGGGCCGGGCTGCCCTGTGCCGCCAGGGACGATCCGCCCGGCTCGCCCCGGCTCCCCGCAGCCCGCCCCCGCCCGCGAGCCCCCGGGCCCCCGGTCGCTCGGGGCGATTAGGTGGGCCGCTGTTGTCTCGGCCACAGCCCCAATGCGCCGTGCCCCGCCGGCCGCGTCTCCGGCAAAGCCTGCGCGTCCAATGAATTTCTTTCCCTGCGTGCGCCTGGGAGAAGTCCTCGAGTACCGCCGCCCTGCACACGCCGTGCCCTGGTCGGAAGAGTTCTTACGTAGCCAGCGCGGACAGCGAGTCTTTGGTACGAATGAAATTTTCAATATTTATTATTTTATTTATTTTACGTCCAAAGTTTAAAACTGTGTGTGAACGTACACAAGTGAAATCATGCACGTTTTCATAATTCTGCGATACATATGCTAAACCATATACCACTTAAATTGCAGCCCTTCATTGCAGTCACATTGCAGTTGCGTTTCAGTAGTGAAATTAACGTTTGCAATCAATGAAGCAGTGAAACTTAGTACTAGTTTTCATGCACGAGTGCTAATATTCTCCATAGCAACATTTTAAGTTTATCTAAAATGTGTTTCTTGTACGAGTATTTCGCTTTAAACGACTTATGCATTTAAGGAAAAGATTTCAAAAGTGACGAATGTGGAGAAGTGCAATCTCGGGAAAATTTTCTACAGATCCATATTCTCAACCCCATATCTATAGTACATTCAGCTCAATTAAAAATGAAGATTGCATCGTGCGCTTTCGTGTAGATTTACTAACGAAATATTCTCTCCGTTAATAAAAACTATTAGTCATCGACCTTGCGATATATAATTGAGCCCCTATCCCTTGATAATAAAAAAGTAAATGTTCCATTCTGCTTAACACTTTAACCTAACTGCGATCTTATTGACCTATTTGTCTATTGACTGAAAAATAACGCTTTTCCTTTAAAGCAGCACTCAGCCCATCGCCGTAGTGGTTGCGCGATGACCCCGGATAATGATACAACGATTATGAATTGGCATGCCGTTTTTCCCAATACCACATGCCCTTTACATATATCTTTATTACCATGAAAGAAAAGTCTCCTTGCACGTGTAGGGCATGGACATTTTCTGACGAACTCCAACTGTGTTGTATCTTGCAAAGAAAATAAAAGCAGAGCCCTCCATCAGGCAATATCTTCACACCGTTCGTCGACATCGAAGAGAAGGAAGATGCGATCCACTGTCGACTGCACAAAACCGCCACCCGACCGAGACCTTTTCCCCATATTTAGCGGGACGGAAGGGCCCGCCGCCACGAAAACGCTTCCACCTGGATGCTCCGCCGAGCGTGGCCGGCCCGCCGCGGCTTTTGTCTCGGGCGTCGCCTCCTCGAGGGGGGGGCGGCGGCGGGCGGCGAAGGTCGCGGCCTCGGGCGGCGTCACGCGCAACCGCCGTTGGTCCTGCAAGACGCGCGGAGATCAGCCCCCTTCAATAACATCGCCCGCGCCCCGTGCTTGCGGCTTCGCGAGCCTGCTTTACGAGCGCGGGGCCACGCGGCCGGGTTTTATGCACTCCTGCAAATATCTGCCCATATTCCGCAGTAAACGTCACTCCGATCGCGCGTTTACATACGCGTGATTTACTGCCCGGCGCGGCGTAAATTTTACGCACCGAGTTGTGAAAGACCGCGCATCCGGAAATATTCAGGGGGACGTGGCGGGGCGTCGGGCCGCCCGGTCACCGCTCCCAGCGGCAAACTTGCGCGCTTTTTTTTCTTTCTGGAAAAAAGGTTTGAAAGGTGAAAGGTATGAAGGTTTCAAGTCCTACCGAAATGACGTTGGCAGCGACGACCCAATTTACAACTTGCGATGTGCCCGACGCGCTAATCGGCAGAGTCGAAGTACTTCGCGACGAAGTTGTTGTCACGGCGTTTTGGGAGTGTGAAACATGAACAAAGACAAACTCACAGTTGGGTATAACGGCGTCAGATAACAGCTTGCCTGGACTTATTGTCATGAAATTCACTATTTCTCACGCGTACCGAAAACAGGGTATTTCCCTAACCCGTCAACAAAGCGAAATTTATCCCAGACAACCCCCTACAGGCAACGCTTCAAAGGGAGTGGGGTGTGGGAAAAAGAGATAAGGCCGCGTATGTGAAGTTTACTAGAAACATCCTGCAACAAGGGAAGCAGCATGTCAAATGTAGAGAGCATTGAGATAGGCAGAAGTTTTCCGTATTAAGGTCCGACTTGAGAAATACGAGATTCAAACTCGCGCAGAGATGCTTCTGAACAAAAATCTGTGTCGAGCGTTGCGGCGAACTGCATACTTTCTGGGCCTTATTTACTTACTTAAATCTATCAACAATCTTAATTTGATCATATCTCGGAGAAAAGTATCCTAGTGAACTTCAGCTTAGATTCTTTACTAAATTTACAGAAAACCTTTCGGTCATTCAGTTTTCTTAGCAACTCGTTTTTACACTGAGGCAGAAGATAAATGCGCTCACATGTGAAATGAAGTTTTACCGCTACGTTCAAAAAAATCATTAATGTAAAGTGCATTGGTTGGACAGCAATCAAAGAATATCTTTTACAGGAACGGAAAGATACAGAATATTTATATAAACATGGAAGCGGATCTCTTTAATTTAAAACATTTATTAAAATAACATAATAGCATAATTTTCCCCAGAAAAATGGTGCAGAAAGTTAATAAAGATGTAGTGGCCTGCAGCAGTAAAAATAGCATTGCTCAATAACATGAAAGTTGGAAGTAAAAGTTGCTGTTCCAAAACGCTAAAAGTAAATAGTATATTTGAGGGGCGGCCTCTTCCTAGGGTTATTGCTATCTCAGACGTCAGCTGTTCGGAAGCGTGACGCGCTACGTATGAGAATAGGCCGGTTCGCGCATTATGAGAATAGGCCGAATAACACAACCAAATATTTGAATTGTGGAGTCCAAAGGGAAAGGTTTTATTTTGAAGCCTTCCTTGGCCTGTAACGAAACCGTGGGCACACCATACGGCCGGAAGCGGGATCGTTTTCTTTCCAATTGCGCGCGCTTTCGAGGAGCCCTCTCAAGAGAAAAATGGTGCAGAGCCGCCGAAGACCGCGACGTATTCAAAGAATTTCGCGAGCGATTTGCAGCGGGGGCATGCGCGGCAGTTCGCGGGGCCGTCCTGACGAATCAGCACTTCCCTGCTCACCCGCACGGCTGCGAGGGGCGGATGAACCCCTCGGCGATTGAAAAACAAAAACCCCGCACGGAGCGGCGTCGATAGTGTAGTAGGCGCGTTACGAGGTCGGACGCGCCCCGGCCGAAGGCCGAGCAGGCGGGACGAGTGGGGGCGGGTCGAGCAACGGGAATCGGCGGCGGAAAAATTTTTCGTCGAAAAAACCCGTTCCGGCGCGGGGTGGGGGGGGCGGGGCGCGCACGGGAGTTCCGAGGCGGGCGCGCGGTGCCGGGGATCTGGCCGCCGCCGGAGCGGCCGGCGGTGGGTCTTTCCCCTGGGCAGAGCACGAGGGCGCTGGGCTGGCGCCGGGGCGGGCCGGCCCGGGCCGAGGCGGGCCGGGGCGACGCCGCGCCGGCGCGCGACAGCCGCGGCTCGGCGCCCGGCACGCCGGGGCGCGGCCCGCGGCGCCGCCGGGAGCCGGCTCCGTCCGCCGGCTCGCGCCGCCCGCCGCGCCCGGATCAATGCCGCCGCCCCACGGCCGTCGTCGGGTGTCGCCGCGCCGGCCGGCCGCCGGCTGCGGCACTGGCGGCAGCGGCGCGCGCGCGGCGCCCGCGGCCCCGCGGCGGGCGACCGGCGGCGGCCGCCAGAGCGCAACTGCCCTGGCCCCCCCTCCGCCCCCCGGGGCCCAGTGCACGCGGGCTGCGCTGCCGTGAGACAAGGAACCGCTGGATATGGAAGCGATCTCGCCCGTGAGGGGAACCGAGGGGGCGTGCCCTTAAACCTGATAGATCATCACATGGCGCTGTTAGACATCCGGGGCTGTGGTACGACTCAAACTTTTGGTATTGAAGCTTGCCATTCGTGAACAGCTTCACAAGCCGATAGTTTGTCAGAAGTCACCATTTGAGTATGAGTTGTTCGATGCCCTTCTGGAGAAATAGTACTTTCTCCGACAAGGATACGGTTCGTATTATAAGCCATATGATTTCCGCCCGAAACGATCAAATATAGAAATTCAATAAATTAAATAGAGAATTGAACAAAATATTACCTACTGAATTATTATATAACAATATTAAATATTATCTACAATATTAACCATCTAATTTGTCTTGCGTAAATATAGATGAATAACTATCCATTCTTTCTTTGGCCCTACGGAAGTTTCAAAAGTCGCTTCTAGAGGCAACTCTGTACTCTTGTACACTACAATCTAGAGCATTTGATATTCTATACCACTGATAATGTCTGGTATGAAAATAACCAGGAGATAAAGTGGCCATCACATTTATACACATACTGTACTTAGTCTCTGATGGTTCAGAGATTAATGGAAAGGAGATTAATGAAAGAAGGGACCGCACTGACATCTACTGCTTGCCTAGTGCTCGTAGCATAACTGCGGGTTATGCCCATGTGCTAAATTAGTGAATGCGTTCGTTTGCAGTTAACTCCTCTTATAAATGCTTTCGACAACTGTTCTTGTCATGCCATCGTCCACCATGACTGTTTTCGACCTGCCAACTGGTCTCTTCTTAGGCTCACTTTCTGTACCCATGGAAAGAATTTCCATGAAAACGAATTTTAGATACTCATAAAATGAAAACAACTTTATAGGACTATCAGGGTTAGATTTGCCCGAAAGCGAATGTCGCGAGCTTCCTTGTTTACCTAGGATGAACATATTTGTCAAGAATATTTTACAACCATTTCTATCTTGAATATCGTAAACGAAGACTGTGTGCTTCTCCGTAAAAACGGATATCCGGTCTACCGGGATATTTATTTGGATGCCATTTATTTACCAAACCCATTTCCACCAGACTAATATAATTATGACTTCCGATTTCCTTTACATACATAGACTTACGCAAATGAGTTGAAGACGAACACCGCTCGCTTATAGTTAATACTCAAAATTTCCTAATTATTCAGTTGTTCTCGCATCATTTCCTGTGCATCTCATGGAATTCGCATGACTCAATATTTATCTACTTTAGTGGATTTAAGCGGTTCATATCAACATTTCGTGAAACCCTGTTCAATGAAAGAAAAACAACTCCTCAACAACGCACCCTGTATGGTATCTTTCTTTATTTAATCCGTTTGAGTAGTTTACTAGACTCCATATCACCACATATTCAAAACAGATTTAAAAGTGCATTATCGATTCTATCACCAACTTCCCTGCTCTGCCACAATGTCAATAAAGTGTCATCTCTGATCACTCCTGTCTCAGTAATTTTTGTCTAAACTGACTTTCTCCCCGTGGACATTAATATTCATGATTGACACCTTTCTCTAATAATTGCACAACGGATGGAACACATTGCACCAGATGTCACTATTAACGGCGCATTACAAAAATCGGTATATTCTGTACGTTTTTGCGGAACGCGTACAGAACTACCACGCATAAAAATCCCAACTCCTGTACATGCACTGACAAGTGTTTCGCGTTAGCGCTCCCAGTAAGTTTGACTGCCTTAAACAAGATATTTTATTGAATTTCATTAACATAATATATTTATTATATACAATAATGTATTTGTGAAAGCTTGTTCCGTATCACAGAGTATCCCTGCAAATATTATGAGTAACATTTTTTGCGTTCTTCACTTCATTCTTCTCTGCCAGTTCCTTAGAAAGCCTTGGTCCATTGACGAATAGTGATGACTCACTCTCACTCGCTCAGATTTCTCACCCTTCTATACCTGCCTTTTCTTGCCGACTTCTTTCGCTTACACATCGCCGCCTCAATTTTTTCTTTCTATCCGTCCCCATCGGTAAAATCACCATAATGTCGCAGACAGTGATTTCTTATTGTGACGATGAGAAAACGACTCACCCTACAGATAATGCAACCGGAAACCCGATCAGCGTGGAGGCATGTCAGAGAGACAGTAGCCTAGTACTAACAGCGAGGGAGTGGGTTTGTTTTCCAAACACACAAAAGCCAACCACTTGACTTTCGTTGTAGAGCCCGAAAAGAAACTACTATTCTTACGCTTGGCACCCAGGGTACTGGGGCTGTTTATGGCGGCCGGATGGGAGACACTGGAGGGCCCCACACGAGATTCACTACTTGCAACAGTTCGACCAGGAGCGGTGCCTCTGACCGGGAGGTCCTAGGTTCGACATTTTCAGCTAAGTCGAATTCAGTCGCTGTCTGGAGGAGAATTGTAGAGGCTGACTGCTCTGATCGGTAGTTTTCCATGGTTTCTCCGGTCACCACCGGGCGTGTGTCGGGGCAATACACTAACAAACGGGCCACGGACCGCGCCATCTTTCCTTCTTCTTCCTTGTCTTATCCTCAACCCTTATGTACACACACACACACACACACACACACACACACACACTAACATGCTCTAGAAGACTACCTGGGAGACGGTCGGGACTTCGAACATGTCCGGCTGGGGCGGTGCCCCACTGGTGGGAGATACCTGGTTGGGGAAACCCCGCTAGTCGACGGTAGGTCGGCGCCAAATCTATGCATCTAGTGGGGGAATATCACAGCCACCTCCCGATGAAAAAAGCATGCACTACACTACTATAATTACCTCAGTAGTTGAGGCATCACTATCAATCAATCCATGTATCAGTTCGGGCGTCGGCGGTCGCTTGGACGCACATCGAAGTACAGCGCTGTCCAGTCATTCCGCCAGCACTGGGTTCGCTTATGGCGGATGGCAGGAACGAAACAATTGTGTTGCTCACCAAAATTTTTTGTAAACAATTGTAAATAATGTACACTAGTAACCTCCAACAGTAAAAGTGCTGAACAAAATCAAACAAAAGGGTTTTCCAAACAGTAGCACACGCGCTCCTCAAGAACAAATAAAATATCGTACAATAAAGAAAATATTATAACAAAAAATCTTCACGAGTACTGCAATAACATCGTAAGTAAAAATGTTCTGAACAGATCTTTACATACCCAGAATATAAAAAAGTTGCTCTTCTACTCCACATGTGAATAGCAAATATTTAATGGTGATGGGACTCTTCCTCGGAATCTTGCTGACGCATTACATTAGCTGTGTAGAAAGCAATGGCGTATTTTAGTATGCGCATTTTGTCGATATGCACAGATCGAGAATAAACGCAGTAACACAATCAAACCTTGCTATTCTTTATTACAAAATCGAAACTGAATGTTTTGTATTTTCAGGACGTCCTGGATACCTAACAAAGAATAGAGTCCTCTCATGGCAGGAAGCTGCATAGTTTTCTTATAATTCCTATGCGCATTTGAACTTGAGTAAAGTGGTTATACATAAGATCCTTCCGAGTTTATTCGATGACGACGGTTCATTGCCCATTCCTCGATTACTCTGTACTCGGCGTCGACCACCCAGCGGTGCCTCCTGTCGCCAGGCGGCGCCAGCGCCCGCACCCCTCTCCGCCCCGCCTCCACCCTCCCACCTCCCACCCGCCGGGCACGCGCGCTCCGGGAACAGAGGCGGATTTCCGAAAAGCGGCTTCGACCGGCCCACACGACGTGTGGCAGGCCCCACCCAAAGGTTTCTCGAAGTGCACCTGCGACCACGACCCGCTGGCCAGCCCCACCCCGCCCACACGCCACCTCCTCACTTATTCACCGCCGCCAATAGGCACGCCTGCACGAGACAAACTTTGCTCGCGGGGGCGGAGAGCACACGCTGTCGCACGCGAACGGGCCCACCGCCCACATCATCGTTTCGTAGGACGTCCTTCACACTACGTCAATTGCGAAGATGAATTCATTTTTGTAAAACTGCTGGAAGAAAATGAATAATCTACTTTCAGCACCTCGTAGAGTCCATGCTGGATTTGTGGTCGTGACACCCACATGCATCTGCATTTTGAATGATGTATCATCGACAAATGGCCACAAACCAACCTCCATATGAGCTGCACTTTAATTTTTCCATTTTGCTCAGTTGGCTGGTATAACAAGAAGTTCCAATAACCGAATTGGTTTGCAATGTATCCTTCTCATTTTTTCCTGTTGTTAAATCAGTATAAATATATTCTTATCAATTGTACTGCAGCATGAATGTTTACCTCCTTTTCATAATAACTGAATAACAGAATGGTACGGAATTCAATGCGTTTCCTCGAGAGAACTAAGCGATCCCTGAAAATCGCTCCTCCAATCCCTTGCACAGACAGCGGCTAAGATAACCCGCTTGAGCGAAGATGGAGGTGCAGCGTGTCCCTGGTTGCCGGACGTGTTTTGCAGTTGGCGTGGGCCAGGCCCTCTCATTTCGCCTGGCCCTCCGCGCCCGCCCGGCCGCGTGGACGTCGTTATCACCGGATGAACATTCCTTGCTACGCGACCTCACGTCCGCGCCACCCGAGCCGCCCCCAAACCACCCCTGCCCTGCGCCAGCACTGCGCCGGTGGCCGGGCAGCGCACACGCATTCAGACGACCTTTCACAATTACGGAACCCAGACGCCCACCCAGGGCAGGGGACTACAGGTATTCGACCACCCCTCTTGATGCTTTCTTATAAAAAAATTTCATTCACCCCGGACAATACATTGTTTTTTTCTTGACTTATAAATAATATTACGTAAACGTTTATACAGTGAATGGACTTTTGTTAGTAAAAATAGTCAAAACTGTATTTTAAAATATTACACTGGAACAAAAAAAAGTCAAAGACTTGACAAAGTTTCTCTATGTATGCCTATCGCTGAATCCAAATCTAAAACAAGAATTGAGCCACCATACTCCATTTTTTTAATCGCGAAAAACCATCGTGAAATTGTGGTTTTGTTTTTGGAAGTTGTCAGACCCACGACGACACGTTTGTTTTTCGTATGTCGACGCGCATTCACAACTGAAGCTAGAATTACGCCAGCACCTATATTTTTTATCGCACAAAACCTGAAATTTACAATATTTTTACGGTGTTTTCCCATTGAAAAAAGGGGTGTCGCGCAATTCTGCCTTCAGATTCGTTTTCCGCACGTCGAAATACATGGAAAACGTGTCAAGTCTGTCGGCTGACTTTTTAATGTTGTGTGTGTGTGTGTGTGTGTGTGTGTGTGTGTGTGTGTTATCGCTCGGGCGGGCGACACTCATGGGCCGTCAACACACCACACTCGTCCGTCACTAAAAAAACCAAGTAGCATTTCCTTACCTTTCCTCCTAGTCGTCATAGAATATCGTTATTCATCGTGCAAAATTTTTAATAAATTCAATTTATTTTCGTAATAAAAACAGTAAAAATTGTATTAACGTATAGGATAAAGTATTATCTGCGCACTGTTTCTTTAGACCCAAAAGCTCTTCCCTATCTTTTAATATGCCAAGTTGAATGATGAATTATCAACAAAAGCGAGGATAGCAACATTCGCAAACGTGGAATTTTGCTCTCGAGCAATAGAAACTTATATGCATCTGTAAACAAACTACGATTCTATTTTTAGAATTGCCAACAAAACAGCAGCAACGCCATCGGCTCTACTCCAACCACAACTTACTCTCAATTTTGAACAAAATTAGACGGCAGCCGATAATAGGGCACATAACAATTTCAAATATGTCAAAAAGAATTCAAAATCAAATTGTCTTACAGACATTAAGATAATTGAATGAATGACATTATTTTAAGATATCGTAACAACCACTTCACAATGATTAAAATTTGGAATAACGTAAGAGCGTGTTTTCCGTCTCACAAGAATATATGCATTCAGTTCTATTATTTATCTCGTAAATTAGTTTTCTTTTCCTGAATTTCTTCAGTATGCCCGCATGTACAAACAAAGAGAAGTATTTATTTATTTCTTGCACATTTAAATTGTCAGTACAATTTGTCAGGAAAAATAACAAAATTGTCTAGTTTCGTTTTCCACATTAACCCTCAATGAATGTTTGAAACAAATACATACTTAACGGAAACCCCCAATAATCTATAATATAAACTTCCATTGCGGACTAAAATTAAAAAGGAAAACAAAGCAAATGATTGTGTACTAGCCTCTGGTGAGTGTGACATGTGTCCAGGGTTTGTCAGGTATCCAGAAAATTGGGAACCCCCAATAACAATGAAACTGTTTGGATATTAGCAAAAATGCAAATATTTGTGTTTTATATTCTCACACTCGCCAACGACTAAATTTTTTAAATACTCAGGACGTCACAGACATCACGCGGCAAGAAGACTCCAGGAAAAGCGGCTCGCATTAAATATCTGCTTTTCACTTGTTATTGCGTTGTAGAACAACTGTTTTTATTCTTGCTATGTAAACAACGATTGAGCTGTGTATTCGTAAACAATATTTTTTGAAAATTTTGTAATATATTTGTAATATTGTTTTTTTTCAGTTATTTTATTTTACGAGATTGCATATCTTACTGTGTATTTTAGTAGCTGTTCTTCAGTACGCGTTTGTGTTTCTGAAAACCATTGAATTAGGTTATGTGCGAAACTTATATCCTGCTGCAAGCCACAAGGAGTCTGTCATTTCTGAACGCTTTGCAGAAGCCCCCACTTCTAGCTTCTAGTCCACGTCCAAACAAAAAAACAACAAAAACAGCTACCAAATCCTTCCACGCAGTGCCCTTCTATGTATCTTAAAATTCCTCGCTGCTGAGGACACCTTGAATACTCCCGGGTACTGAATGAACGCGGGGGCCGTTTCTGAAGGGCTCTAAATAACCCCTTTGAGGCTGGAATTCCGGGGGGGTGGGGCGGGGCGGGGCGGGCGACGCCCTCGACGCGAGGGGCGATCGCCGTCTCGACGGCCGAGGTGGCGAATGCGGGGCGCCAGCTGCCAAATCAATCGACGCTCACGGCACAGAACACCCCCATCTATGCGCGCATTCACCTATTCCACGTAGTTGATTCATTCATTGTTAGTGATTGTTAGTGGCGCGCCCACTAGCGAGTTTTTAGTCCCGTAAGTGTAGTGCATGTTTTCCATCAGACTGTGGCGGTGATTTTCCCACTGAATGCGAGATCCGGGGCCGACCACCATCGACTAGGGGGGTTCTCAAACTAGGTATCCTACCAGCGGGGGACCGCCCAGCCGGGAACAAGCTCCAAACCTCCGACCGGTCTCCCGGGAAAGTGTGTGGTGTTGCATGTTAGTGTAAGGTGTGTGTGTGTGTAAGGGGTGAGGGTAGGACAAGGAAGAGAAAGGAAAACTCGTGCGCGGTCCGTGGCCCGTTTGATAGGGTACAGCTCCGACATTCGCTTGATGTTGATCGGAGAAACCACGGAAAACTACCGATCAGAACAGCCGGACGCTAGAATGCTTTTCCAGAGATGAATTCGACCTAGCTGAAAAGCTAGTGTTGAAAATCCTGCCGACGTTGGTACTGAATCTATTCCATGTAGTTTATTTTCTGAATCCTTCGACTATCAACGGCGTGTTTGATTACCCCAACACACACTCTATCGTTTTTATTATCTAATAGGTTGGCATCATCAATATTTTGAATAGTTGATTCTTAGCTCACTACCTGAAGTATCTTAGGAAACCAATTATACTTCCTCGTATTACTTCTTTTGGTGTAGTAGTTTTGTAATGCATCTTCAGGACATATGAAAAACAGGCTATGATGTAAGCGTTAAGGACTTATCTTCGACGTAATATTACTTATATTGTTGAAAATTGCATATCCCAAATTTAAAATTAATGTTTAGTCTGATTAACGAAAACAATATTAAAATTGATGTGGGAAATATACTAATACTAAATTGATTTTTTCCCAGAGTCTTGTGTCGAGTTTTTTTGTTGAACGTACGGTCCAGCGCTGGACCGTTTTTCGGGTTTTCTGCCACACATATTTAAAGTACACACGTCACGTACACGATATACACGTACACACACTACTCAGCGGTTCCGCCACTGTCGGGACAAGCTCAAAACTAGTGGATGTATGCGTGTTTGTGTGTGGGGAAGAGGAGGGGACAATGATGATGAAAAATACATAACCCGCGATCCGTGGTCAGTTTGTTTGGATACTACTCAGACAATATCATGTATTGTTCGAAGAACAAATAAAACTCCCGATTAGAGCGGCTGGTTGCTAGAATTCAACTGCAGATAGTGGATGATTTTAACCTCGCTGTTTGGCTGGTGCCGAAATATCAGCTGGGACTCAAAATCCTGGACTTACTCACAGGAGCAAACTTACCTCAAGATCCGAGAGGGGGGGGATTTGTCGCCCCCAGGATGTCAATAAAATTGCTCCATTTTACACAACAGATAAGACCCGTTCCCTTTTTCCGCAATAACATGATTGGTGATAAATCAAATCCTGGCAACGCCGGATTAAATAAGCCAAGTCAATCATAAAGATTCTTTAACGAGGTATAGTATGTCCACTGCACTGGCGGTAACACTGCATGAACCAGAGAAAGACAGAAGGCGAGAATAGTTTTTGGGAAAAACTGGTCAATTTCTTTGTTTCAGTAAAGAAAAAGCCTTTTCATTGCGATTTCAAGCTAGGTGAAACACATCATAGAAACAAAATAACTTCCAGTGTCCTGCCATCATTACACGCAGACAACAAGCTTCTTTCCGGCAGGAATTTTCCCAATCACAGAACGCTATTGCGTCTTCAAACAAAAAGTGTGGGGGTATTTGATGCCCTTTCATGGATATAGAACGTACGGGCAAGTTTCTCCTGCTGTAGTCTCAAATTTCCCAAATTTTTGGTGCCATCAATTTTGGCGGTCGTCACAATTTGAGGCTTGTTCGTCGCCGTAAGTCAGGGCAAGCTTACATAAAACAGCAAAAAAATCTCGTATGTCTTTTTCCTGTTTCGTGCCCCATACGTAATAATACTTTTAAAAATGAAGTGTCCCAGCACACTTTTCTCGTGGAAAAAGCACTCGACCTTCCGTAAACGCGTGTCTCCTTCGTGAAGCCGTTCGCGTTTCGTGAAGCGAGCAGGAGGAGAGACGCAAGACAGGCCGGAGCGGCGGAGTGCATGCGAAACCGAACTTCCACACTAGTCGAAGAGCCAAGTGGCAAATATCCACAGTTTATTCGCCCACGGACATTGTTTCGCCCACCCCAAAAAATTACATTTGGAACTTTAGAATGATCATGCCTCTTCAGCCACAACTATATTTAATCGTCGGAAATTATTATAATCATTTTTCTAAACTTAATCATGAATGTTTTCATTCCCAAAATGTTTTAATCGGTATGTTGTTGCAAATAATACCCTGGAAATGAGTATTTTGATGAATTAAATATTTTTGAAAATTAATTTCCGGGCCCCTGCGTTGGCCACCAATAACAAGTTATCTCAATGTTCGTATCAAGTCAGTTTCCATAAATTCGTTTTCCCAGATCTAGCTGACACAAACCCAAACGATAACGTCATTTAATACTTAGGATCATACACACTGCATGCTACATTCCTTTGAAAAGATTTTGTATTAATACATTTATTCAACTTAATTGTATTCGGACTTGCAACAGCATAAACATCTCAAAAATTTGAAAATAAATTTGTTCCTTTTGCTATTGCAATTGCATAGAATAAAATGACTCAGTAATTTACACAACAAAAACAAAAAGAAAGATTCGATCTTACAGGAAAATGTAAAGAAAAGGAATGAACAACTTTTCCTCCTCTCCTTGGAGCGACTCCCTGTTAAGCAATCATCCCGCCTATCTGCTCCCAACTACGCACCTTCCCGGCTAGTTTTCACCCTCACGAAATTGACAAAGAAAATACATTCACAATTTAACCAGTCAGCCGCCGTCCCGAACACTTTGCCCCAGACCTCGCCACTGACGATGCCCCCGCATCGTGGGCGAAACGTTTGGCAGTTCAAAGCCAATTGGGCCACGGCCCATCAGCCCGGAAAACATGAATAATATTCACAATTTATGTTTCATTGGTTTGGTAACACACTTCCACTAATACGATCGTTGCATTTTCATAAGTAACGTGAAATGCAAATTTTCACTATTTCCGCCGGAACGCCTCAATTGTAATTATGTAAATGTAAATATTTAAGTGGTTTGGCGCAAGAGCAGCCTTACGGTCTGAGCCTCGCCAGTAATAAAGACATTATTATTATTTTATTATTATTATTATTTATTATTAAGAGCGTCTATGCGTTTCTCCGGGAGCATGGGCCTTGAAAGAAAAAGTACATGACAGCAACGGCTGCTCTCCGATGCAACACGAAGAACCAGCCAGTATAATGGAACGGTGCATGCAGCAGACAGATTGGAACATGTCAGCTTACTGACACGCTAGTGACTTCATTACTTCATTCTCAGGCAAATGATTTATCGAGTAAGCCTCATATATCAGGCGCGATTGCGTATAATCACCGCCGTTCCTTCACGTGTCAGGCTGGAACCTGCGCGGCAGGGGCGCCACTCGCATGAACAGCAGAATGAGTCGTATTCACGTAGATTGTTGCTGCGACGCTCCAGCCGGGCCTCGCATCACGCTTATTACTCCGGGGGTATTTTTCACGGCTTTAACATCGACAGAGGAGGACGCAAGGCCCGGGGGAGAACTAATACCCGCTACAGCGTCGGAGAACAAAAGCCCTTTTGTCAATGGAAGCCAAGAGCGGCTGGCGACGCGGGACGGAGCGCCACGTCGAGTCGCGTCGAGTCGCAGTCCGCAGCCACGAGGGCCCGCGCCGAAACCCGGACGCCGCAGCCGAACCCGCGGGGACTGGCAGGGGGCGGGGCGGGGCGGGGCGGGAGGAGGGGGGCAAGGGGCCCGCGAGGGTTGGAGCGTTTTGACAGTTCGGAGAGTTGAAGGGCGACATTTGGTTCAGATCGCGTATCTGTATACTCAGCACCGATCGCTTTTATCGTGGTGACGATAGCGGGAAAAGCAGTAATGAGAAATTGGGTAGCTGCCCAAAGGCTACGTGATTTTCAACTGCAGATTTCGTGTGGAATACAGAGAGTGCACGCTTTAATTCTAAATAAAATAAACCGTTAAAAATTCCGTTGAAAATCACTGACACTCTACTTCTATTTGTAAACAGTGAAAATTAATTATTAAATAGATAATTAATGAATTTGTAATACTTTGTTAATAGAAGACCGAGAGCAGTCAAAATCGGCTACTCATTCAGCAATGATAGCCGTAATGAGTGTACCAGGAAACAGTAGTGGTTACGTTTCGTGGGATTCCTAAAACCGATCCTCAAGGTATTTGTTTTCATTGTTATAAACAGACCGGATTTTAGGACAAATGCCTATTTAGTTCATTGAGTAGCTAGTAGAAAATAATTGTAGATGTTTATAAATCATGCAAAAATAGATCTTTTGAGAGCAACTAATAGTGCCTTAAACATCCTAAAAGGGTGGCTGGTGCCTATTTTCATTTTTTTGGCCAAAAAACAAGACAATTTAAAAAATTACCATATTTTCATTAATTTTTTACAATTTGAAATTGCCAAAACGCAAGTATTTTCCCGAATTTCCCGGATCGCATATATTCCCTGATTGACGAATGCGCACTGACTACGCATAGATATCTCTCACCCCAAAACACGAACATAAGGACCTTTGCAAGTCAATACAAAGAGGATGTCTCACGCTCGCCTCCGATCAGCACGCCCTTCTTAGGCAATCGCACTCGTGTCCTGAGCGAGGGGCAGAAGACAGGTGAAGACGTATCGTCGCAATCCCGGCGAGGAAAAACATGGTCAGGCAACAGTCGACTGGAAAGCTGAATCTTTCAAAACTGGCCCAAGTCTTCATTTAATGGAATTATTTCGAGTTTTCTCCTCTTACTACGCTGTTGAGTTCAAATATTGATTAAATAGTGATATTTAATTACGAATTTGAATAAAATAAAGTTTTTAATCTGGGCTGTCCGGGCAGCCCAGATCATAATCTCTGCGGAAGCCTACGATATCAAATAATGTTTGTAGTCCTTCCAATTGTAAAAATATCTGACTTTCTTGAATAATAAGCTGCCTAATTGAACCTTTTTGTGATCAGTTTTAGATGTCAAAAAACCTAACTATTTATGTCTAAGTTTTTAAATGCCACATGTAATCATTTTTGCAATAGACTTTAAATGCCTAAAACGACACTTTTCATGGCTAGTAGTGCCTGTTTCAGAATTTTTTTACCTATTTAAAATTGCCTAAATCTTTTACTTTTGTGCCTAAAATTCCGAGGTCTAATTATGATACCAAACATCCGTGAAGAGAAGTAGTTTGACACCGCCAAAACATTCAATATCTTACTGGATGCCCCTAATACTGGGCCCCGCCCTTCTCCACGGGCAAGCACCGTCAGCTCTCATTGTAGCACGACCGGCTGACTACTGTCTGGTCCAAGAGAACTTTTATGACGTTCTATTATTATTATTATTATTATTATTGTGTTGTTGTTTTGTTAAGAGAGAAGGTTTTCCCTCGCTAGGTAGATACCCCGTGTGAAATTGTTCTGTCGCGACGTCAGCAGTCCCTCCAGAGCATGAGCTCGCGTCTCCTGCAACGCCGCTCAGCCGCCAACCAGGCAAGTTCGTCGCTTCACATCCCGACTGCACTCACACGTAGCTGCGCGGTAGGGTGGGGTCAGGACGCAGGCGGGAGCGGGGACGGGGTCGTAGGGTAGCCGTGCCAGGACGAAGCGGAGCCGATCGGGGCAAGGCGGGAGGAGCGGGGTTGTGGGGCAGCGGGGATGACGGCGGGGGAGGCGGGGGCGGGGCGGGGCGGGGCCGGAAGGGCCGGCGTCGTGGGAGTCGCCAGGACGAAGCCAGGCGGGCGGGCCGGGAGGCCGGCAGCGAGACATGAAGGGCGAGCGAGGCAAAGCAGAGCGGGGCGGGGCGGGGGCAGGGCGGAACGGAGCGACACGGGGGGGGGAGGAAAGAGCCCCGCCCACCCCATCTGCCGCGCGTCCCCACGCACTCGCATCCATCAATCTGCGCGTAATGAGCGTGGCCTGCGTACACGCAGGCGCACCGCCGCCGCCCCGCCTCGCACGCGCTCGCACTCGCGCTTTTAGAACGCACGCGTGCACGCACGCACGCACGCAGGGGTCGATTCGTCCGCGCGCCGCCACCGCGGCGGCCGCGGGATGGGGAAAATGGACCGTGTAGGGACAACATGGGGGGAAAGCAGTTGGGGCGTCGTGTTCGGCCCGGCGCCGGATAATGGGAACGTGCAGGACAAGCGAACGAGTGTTGCCACCTTCGCGGCGCGACGCGAAGGGCTGCACGGCGACGGCAGGGCGGAGGCGCGAGGCCGGGGCGGGAGCGCCCCCGGCCGACAGCCTATCAATAGAGCCCGGGAAAACATGTAGAACGAAACGCCAAAATATGTATACAAATAGGGTAATGAACACAGGAAGACTATCGAATAAAATGTAAAATCGGGATATAGTATATTAACCCTAATTAAAAAATACATTTACACGTTAAAAACAATAGAAATTACTTTTTCAATTCCTAAACACATTGTAAAAAATTAAAATGTTTAAAATTTTTAATATTTTAAAATTTAAAATATTTTAAATTTGGAGAGCGCAAGTTGATGTACAATTTCCCCACAACTTTCCCTCTGTAGTAAACCGTTTCCCATTGCTATCCAGGAGCGTCATTTAGCAACCAGACTAGACGCAAGCCTTCGCACAAATACGATATCTGCGACCGGCAAACAAACACACCAGCGTGCAGCATTCTCACCGAGGTGTTACACGTGGCGATAGCGAAGTTGCCGACTACTGAGTACAAGGTCACAAAACGCGGCGTCTGTGATAATCTTTAGTAAAGGGGACAAAGATGCTGAGAGATCAAGCCACTGGCCGGACAGTGAGGCATCCGCGCTTCTTCATTAGCGTACCTCAAGTGGACAGCAGCAGTAATGATCTGATTTATAAAAATACTTATTTCATTAAAATATATAAGAATTTTTTTCAAAAAAAAACTTTTGAAAATACGTAAAATTTGTAATATAGTACTAAATATGTAAAAAAATGTGAAGAAAAATTGGATATTAAGACGGCAACGATTCGCCAAGATTGCAATATTGAGAACGGGAAGTAGAGAGACAAAAAATATGTAATTACATAAAAATCCCGGGCTCTAATTATCAATGCTTGCCAGATACGATCTTCGTACATGTATTCATAATTCATCTTGAGCTACGAAGGGGTGTGTGTGTGTGTGACCCTTTCTCTCTCTCTCTCTCTCTCTTCTCTATATATATATATATATATATATATATATATAGACACATATATAAGATGATAATATCAACAGGGCTGTAAAAGGCAATTGGAAATGCACTTCTATTTGTGCAACCCAAACACAGTGCAGAAATTGTCTCGTCCTCAGAAGGGGCGCTCCCATTGGTTCTCTGGAAAAAAAAGGGGGAAAGGAGTCGACCCCGCCCTTCGTTTAAATTTTATTTTTTTTGATTGACTTAAAAGTTCAGTTTAATTTCTTTTGTATTTTGATATATCAAATTTCTTTTAAAATTTAATCTAAACCAATTGAGGAAGGCCCCCGAACCCCTTTAAAAAATTCCTAAGATTTGAAAAAACCTTTTCAAAAAAGAACGGATAGGATATTTGTTTTTATTTGGATTTTCATTATATTTTTATAAAAATTTTCTATCTTGATGAATGGGGGGTGGTTTAGAATAGAAATTAATCGAGAAAGGCTTCCTGATGGGGATGGGATGCATTAATTTCGTTTTAATTGGGGTTATGGAAATGAACAGGGGGGGGATAGTTGTTAGGGTATTCTGAATAAACTGAATTTTGTTGATATTATATTAAGTAATTTGTCCAAAAGACAAGGGACATGGGGAAGAGGGCTTATGATGATTTTTTAAAGTTATGTCTTTATTTTATGAATTTTATTGTTAAGGAGTTATAATATATTATTTTTGGGTTTTTGGTTTTTTTATTTGGTGTCTATTTTTTTTCCATAAAAGGGAGTATCCATGAGGCCAGTATTTAACGGATTGTTACGAGGGTCCGGGGTTGTTTTGCTCATCTTAAACGGCATGTAGAAGGAATAAGGTCTGAAAATTTAATTGAATGATTAAGGCCATTTCAAAATATATCGGGCTTGACCTGTATTCATAATTCATCTTGAGCATCTTAAATCAATTAACTTTCGTAAGGGAGAAAGACATCAGTCTACACCCAAAAACGAGTTTGGGGTTGAAAAAGAAAAAAAACAGCACCTTTTGCAAATAGAATAAACCGTTACAAATGAGTCTTTACAATGACAACGCCTTCAATCATTCCAAGATTAAAGCAACGCCTCACCACTGAATCAATATACTGAAAAAACTTAGCTGCGGCTTTCGAGGGGCCCGCCTCGCTGCTCCGTTTACCCCTGGCGGGCCGGGCCGGCAGGGGTGGCCCCGGTAAGGCCACGCGGCCGCCGATTGCGCCCTTTGCGAGCTTCCGGAGCCGGAAAGGACGGGCCCCCCCCGCCCCCGGGGGCGAGGCCGAGGGGGGGTGACGGATCCCATTATCTGCCGCCAAACGCGTCGGGCCGCCCACCCAGCCTCCACATGCGGAGCCGGCAGAGACCTGGGCGGCGATGGCGGTGGTGATGGTGACGGCATGGGGGGGAGGGTACCGAGCAGTGAGATTGGCCCCTCTTCACGTATCCACCCACGCTTGCCTCCAACTCCAAACCATCTATTACCCTTCAACGGGGCGCTGGTGCCACTTCATTCGAAAGAATGAATCAATTTTGGTGTCAGTCTGAAAGTACATACCGAACAAAAAGGGCAATATCTGTAAGAAAAGGCTACGAGCACACGGCCGCTTTTGGCTGGCCCGTTCGCCGGCATCAGCGACGACCCGCAGCCACTTGCGGCTGCCTAAATGGCTCTTCCGGGCACAAGTCGTCACTAAAGGCGGACGTCCGCATAGACAAACCAGGTAGCTGTCCAGAGGCCAAATGCAGACGGAGGAAATGATTAAAATAAATTATGAGAACGTAGTAAAATTAAAACTGTCCTTGTTTGTAATGATAGAATAAATGTTGAACTATTCTACTAGTTACAAGGATTTTGAAATATATTTATTCATTTTAATGAAATATAACAATTAGTTTAATAACTAAACACTATGTTAAATATTAATATCTTAACGATTTTTTTTATTATTTAATTATAAAAATAAGTAGCCCCCATCCGTTTATTGCCTCGGTACCCTAGAATTTTGGTCGTAGCTACATCGTCCTCTCTGCGATCAATTTACAACAAATTTAAATATATAGGAGAGATATCAATTTTTTAAACAAAGTTTGGGATGCAATTTTTTCCTGCTATATCCTTCTGACCAGCTCAGCCCAACGCTGCCCATGCTGCATTCTTCTTACCTGTGACTACATACATCTGAGCGCTAGTCTGAGATAGCGGGATTTCTTCCCATATTAGTCATAAAACCTTCGGTATGGAACGTCCTCACAACACACGTGTCCATACAGACATTCCACGCCGATGCGATATTGACACTTCGAACGTTCGAAACCCTGATGACGCATCGAGGCTAGAAGTTTAACGCGGCAGAGTCCGCGCCGGTCTCAGACCAATTCAATTCATGCATTGTTTCCTCGGTAGAAGGCTCTGCCATACAGATCTTGTTATTCCATACACTTTCCTATATTAACTCTACTTATATTACTGCGTTAAAAGAGATGACTTTTCCTAACGGAAAATGAGTGATAAACGTTTGAAACGTATAGGAAATACGCGCTATTATCGTTGCACTAGAAACCCGTGACGTAAACTTCATTATGATGAATGACAGTGCCTGGAATTCTTTCCTAATTTCAAATTGGAACGATTTATTTGACGCTATTTTACTATTATTTGTATCATGTTGAAGTGACCGCTATAGAGTTTCAAGCATCATTCCAAATGGTAATAGAGACATTTAAAAGCTTTGCAATCAAACAAATTCCAGAGATAGAGAACAATTAGAAGGAAATGACAGAAAAGTATTTTTTTGCACAAAGTGCAAGTATTTTTACTTAAATGTTTCCTAAAATCACATTGTTTTCTAATACCGTTGCTCTCACCGAAAATATATTGTAACGAATATTGCGTCATCCCCCGGCGCCACTTCGAGGTGGCGGGTTACGTCATCTGCCGGCGACCACGAGCCGCCGGTGAGCACGAGTTGCATCACCTGCCGGCGGATTCGTCCAGAAGAGTCGCGGTGTCCGGATGGTTCTGGATTGTCCTGACGAGTATAATACGCGACGGCCGGCGGCCGCGAGTCGTCTTGAGTCCGCAGTTGAAGCTGAACTGTGAAGTGTGTGCATCGCGGTGAATAGCTGTGCAGTGAGTGTGCTCAGTGAAGGAACCTGTTGTCAGTGCATCGTACTGTGGTCGGTGACGTGAACTGTGACCAGTGCATCGAACTGTGATCAGTGCAGTGAACTGTGGCCAGTGCTTAGGACTGTGCGAGTGTGCAAGAGAAGTGTAGTGTAAATTAATAATCAAGTGTTTCAGTGATTGTTTTAAGAAACAAAATAAACGTTTTGTGAAAATAATACGAGACTTTTAATTCACCACCTAGAAACGTAAAATTGGTGTCAGAAGTGGATATAACGAGTGTAATTAAAACAATAATCAAGATGAGTTTCATAAAGTTTTACGGATCTGAAAGTGGCCGAGTTGAAGAGAGAGTTAGAAGAGAGGAACAAGACACTTCTGGAACGAAAGCAATATTACAAGAACGTCTGCAAACGTGATGAAGGCAGCAGGCGAGGATCCAGAGACTTTCTCTTCGAGACAACGGGAACTTTCAGACCTATCCAAAATATTGGAAGGAAAGTTAACAGAAAATTCCAAGAATTTAGAAGGAAAGTTAACAGAAAATTCCAAGAATTTAGAAGGAAAGTTAACTGAAAATTCAAAATTTAGAAGGAAAGTTAACTGAAAATTCAGAATACTCGAAGAAAAACTAGAAGAAAATTCAGAATTTTAAAAGAAGAATTAAAAGAAAATTTAGAATCTTAAAGAGGAATTGACAGAAAATTACCTAGTTTTGAAGAAAAGCTGGAACAGAAAATAACTCAGAATAATGAACTGGTAAAGAGAAATTGAGAAGATGGATGAGAAAATTTTGAAGAACGAAGAAAGAATGGAAAAGAAAATTGAGAAGATGGATGAGAAAATTTTGAAGAATGAGGAAAAATTACTAAATCTGTTAGAAGAGAAGCTGAAGGTTTTACTCCTCAACAGGAAAATCGAATATAAACATCGTACAGGAACCACTAGAAATGGCGCCAGTAGCCACCGTACGGGAGCCACTGGGAAAAGCACGAGTAAACCACCTACCTTTGATGGCACTTCTTCTGGTCGAATTATTTGAAGCAATTCAAGGCTGCTGACGGTAAATGGCTGGTCCGCAACAGATTGTGCTACGGCCCTGATTTTGGCTTTGTGGTAACGCGTCGATATTCTAGAGACAATACCGACCGATGAACAGTCAAACTTCGAGCAAATTGTCAAGAGACTCGAAACACGGTACGGGCAAGCGCACCTGGAAGCATGTATTTTACCAGCTAAGGAATCGTGTTCAGAAGCCTGGAAGTCTTCAAGAACTGGAAGCTGATATTTCGTCTGGCGCGCCTTTCGGACCCTGATGCCTCGGAGAGTTCCTGCAACGCACAGCCGTCCGGTGCTTTATTGAGCGCTAGCATGATGCAGAAACACAACAAGCATTGAGACTGGCAAGACCGAAAACCTTAGCTGACGCATTAAGTCAAGCACTAGACTTCCAAGTTGCAAAAAGAGCATCGAAACGTGACGGACAAGTACGAGAATTGCAAACCGGCGTCGATACTTATGACGAAAAATATTTGGAGGCAATGGTGGAGAGATTGGTACGCAATTCTAGTGGAAAAAGGCGACAACCTCGATGTTGGAATTGTGGAAAATTAGGGCACGTGAAAAGTCGATGTGACCGTCCACTGAAGCAACAAGGAGAGCAGCAGTCTGTTGGTAAACCTAGCAGCCAGCAGGAAAACTGTAAACATTGTTGTCATGCGGAAGAGAAGATGTGTCCTACCTTAAGGGTCACTGTCAGTAATGACCAATGGCAACCCAGAGAACTTCAGAAAGATCAGAAAGAGGACACAGAATTGAAACATGTTTGGAATTGGAAAATAACGGGACGGAGACCAAGTTGGCAAGAAATAGCTCCCTGTTCTCCAGCAGTAAAATCATATTGGGCGCAGTGGGATTCGATTACTGAAGAGGAAGGTGTTCTGAAACGAGTTCTGAAAGTGAAGACGGCTCGTGAAGAGGACGCAGATATTGCTACCAAGAGTAAGGGTCCTGAAATATTGAGAGAATTGCACGATGGAACTTCGGAGGACATCTCGGTATAACGAAAACCTTAGAGAAAGTGCGCGAACGATTTTACTGGGTTAATGCAAGCAAGATGTAAAGATGTGTGCACAAGGTGTCAAGTTTGTGCTACCAGTAATGGGCCACATAAAAAGAGAAGAGCGAAGATGAGGCAATACAACGTTGGGAGTCCTTCGAACAATTGCCATTGATCTGGCTGGCCCATTTCAATGTCAAATGATGAAATAAATACATACTCGTGGCTATGGATTATTTTAGCAAGTGGGTTGAAGCATATCCCCTACCTAACCAAGAGGCCACTGCTATCTCCGAAGTACTGGTTAAGGAATGTGTGAGCTGATTTGGTGTGCCACTGGAATTGCATTCAGATCAAGGACGGAACTTGAATCTGCAGTGTTTCAAGGGGTGTTGAACTTTGGAATAAGAAAACAAGAACAACAGCCCTACATCCGCAGTCAGACGGAATGGTGGAACGCATGAACAGAACAATGGGAAAATATTTAGCGAAGGTCGTGTCAGATCACCAACGCGACTGGGACCAATACATACATCTTTTTCTTCTAGCCTACCGCTCATCTGTTCATGACAACTGGCCAAACGCCTGCTAATATCCTCTTCGGCCGGGAACTACGTCTACCATGTGATCTACAGTTTGGTTGTAAACTAATGAAGAAATAGCCGGTGAGGACTTTGTAAATGACCTAAGACGGAAAATGGACGTAATTCATAACCAGGTGCGTGAAAGAATCCAAATCGCAAGTGACAGGATGAAAGACCGGTATGACATCAAAGCTGAAGGAGGAGGTTATCAACCTGAGATCATGTCTGGCTGTTTAACCCCAACGTCGCCGCGGTTTGTGTCCAAAATTACAACGACAGTGGGAAGGACCGTATGAGGTCGAAGAGGATAAATGATGTTGTCTACCGAATTAAAATTGCCGAATGGAAAACCACGAGTCGTTCATTCGAATCGGCTGGCCCTGTACGCAGGAAGTAATGAAATGATGAAGAAAAGACCGCACGAGTTTGTGAGCTGACATGCAAGAGTGCACATTTCACGAGTTTATGTCTCAGTATAATGAAAAGCATCAAGCGCGTTATGGGGTAACAATGGAGGTGCAACGGATCTGTTTGCGCTACCCCAGGAATATGCATTGGCGCATTGTGTCGCCCAGGATTTAGATATGACCAGAGGTGTTGCTACTGTATTCAAGAGAAAATACGGAAGGATAGAGGAATTAAAGAACCAACAACCAGATATTGGGAAGGTTCTGCATCTGCACGACGTCAGTCACTATGTTTATTACCTTGTCACAAAAAGTAAGTCATATCACAAGGCGTCCTATGAAATCTGTGGAAACTCTGATTGAATTACGCCAACAAGTACTGCAAGACAACGTCCAGAAGATTGCCATGTCAAAACTGGGACGTGGTTTTGATGGACTGAACTGGAGAATAGTGAGAAGCATGTTGGAAGTACTGTTCCGGTACACTGGGGTTAGCATCTTAGTCTGCAGCTACCACCATGGAATGTTGTCATATCCAAAGAAGACAATTGACTGCCACTTCTTCTAACCTCCAACTGCACTAGAGGCTCCAGCTGCAAGTATCGGCATGATTTCACTCAAACGCGCCTCCGAGACGGATCGCAACAAGGAGGGGTAGTGTAACGAATATTGCGTCATCCCCGGGGCCACTTCGAGGTGGGGGGTTACGTCATCTGCCGGCGACCAGAGCCGCCGGTGAGCACGAGTTGCATCACCTGCCGGCGGATTCGTCCAGAAGAGTCGCGGTGTCCGGATGGTTCTGGATTGTCCTGCCGAGTATAAATACGCGACGGCCGGCGGCCGCGAGTCATCTTGAGTCCGCAGTTGAAGCTGAACTGTAGGTGTGCATCGCGGTGAATAGCTGTGCAGTGAGTGTGCTCAGTGAAGTGAACCGTTGTCAGTGCATCGTACTGTGGTCGGTGACGTGAACTGTGACCAGTGCATCGAACTGTGATCAGTGCAGTGAACTGTGGCCAGTGCTTAGGACTGTGCGAGTGTGCAAGAGGAGTGTAGTGTAAATAAATCCAGAGCAGTGTTAGTAAATAAATCAAAGAAGTGTTAGTGTAAAATAACTGAAGAGAAGTGTAGTAAATAAAGGAAGAGAAGTGTAGTGTAAATTAATAATCAAGTGTTTTCAGTGATTTTTTTAAAGAAACAAAATAAACGTTTTTGTGAAAATAATACGAGACTTTTAATTCACCACCTAGAAACGTAACAATATAGTAATATCTCCGTTAGGAAAACGTTGTTTTACAGGAGAGGAAACCAACTTTCTACTGATGCTGTAAATGAGGGATTAACGATACTCAAACGAAACCTACACACAAATAGCTCGTTTGAGTATCACCTCCGTTTGAATATCATTACCACTTGATTTAGTTAACTTTAAAGTGTGTTCTTTTTCCTCTCCTGTAAAACCAAGTTTTATGACTTATGGGTTTCTCACTGAGATCAAAGATATTTCTTTTAGAAGTTGAGCGTGTTTAGCACGGTCTCAAAATCCAGTGCAAGCATTCCTGATCGGAAATTCGCAGCGTCCAGCAATCAACCGCTATCTCTACATTTTGTCCATTCGTGTATCGTAGTGATGACCAATTGAAATGCGCATGCGCAGAAAATCGATATAGTTGTCGATTGCTGCAGGTAATTCTGTGCCCCAATTCCATCCCTCGAAGACGCCGACTGTCGCTCAGTGTGCTCGTCGGTCGAGGGAGAGAAGTGCGACGATACGGCCATTCGATTCCTATTCAAAAATAAATACATGAATATGTGGAATCGAACATTCATCTCGCCTGTATAATTTTTCTCTCCGCCAAGGTTATGATGATTTTGATAAACTGTAGACAAGTGGTCAGAAAAAAATATTCCTGCTTTTAATATTTTCGTGGACAACAGATTGTGAAACCAGAAGCATCCATCAAAATAAGAATTAGTATTTTTTTCTGAAGGAAGCCCGCTCATACTTAATTTTTTAATGAACCCAAACTTTTTAAAACTCTTGAGTAGACAATGTGTCTTATCATATTTTATCAAACCACGGCCTTTAATTTAAAATAAACGTACACTATTCATTTGAATCGATTACATCATTTCGAAATAGATTCCAACAATCGGAGGCGAATAGAATGGAATACCGCTTTCAAAGGTTTTGGGAATAAGATAATCGATTACCGAATCGAAACGGTATAATAGAACGCCGCCTACGCAACACACTGGCCGGTTGCGGCGACAGCGGTGGCTGAGAGTTCAGGACTGATTTAAAACGCATGGAGAATGGCGCCAGCAGCCTCTGACTCCCACAAGTGGCCAAGTGTGCAACTGCCCAAAGACTGCGAAAAGCAGATAATGTAGTATCTAGGTAACAGCTGGGTCAACTACCAAGGTGTCTCTTAAAAGTTTAGAATTGTCTATTTCTACGATTTAAATCAATTTCTGTCTTTTCTTTCTCCTTAAAAGTCAAAGTGTAAAATACACGTTGCGCAAATAATTGACTTCCTGTAACCTAACCACAACATTTGATGGCTCTGTAAGTCCATCGCAATTCCATGGCCATTTTTTCAATGGAATAAACAATTAGTGCTCTATGAAATTACGAATGCAGTGAACTTCGTAGAAATTATCCGCAAGACTAAAACTATCTGAACTGAAAATTTCAATACCCCATTTCTTCTCTTAGAAACCATATTTACTTACCAAACGTCTTAGAAACAGTATTCATACTCAATTCTCATTGAAGTATCTCTTGATTTGCAAACACCTATAACTATCATAGAGAAAGGTATTCTCTTCGTAGTAAGTCCCCCTGCTTTAAACATTTTTGAAGTGAAAATAAATTTAAAAATGTAATCTTCGTTCTATCACTTGAACGACAGCAATACGTCAGGCTGTACTCGAGATGACGTATATTCTTCTTTCTATAGGTAGATGCAATAGATGAATCTAATCGATGTGCATATTCCGAACAATTTAGCAACTCAGCAGCGGAAACAATTCTACGCAGTTTAAGATTTGATTGGCAACATATAAAAGTACAATCACGCTGATCGAACTCTCGAAACGCCCGTACGTACGTAGGAACGTCACACAACTTTGATTGTTAAACATTCGACTGACAAGCTGCGCGGAGCAGTGCTAGATCGTTCTCAATGTGGGATCACGTGTGTAGTGGCATCAAATCCTCAAATGAATTAAAATTGCACAATGCAGATTTGCTGTCATTTTAAGTTTCTCCCCAAATCTGCCATGGTCTTAATAAAGAACTTTCCAACATTTGCAACTCGATAACAAATCAAATCTTATTATAATACATTACTGAAAACATTTCTGACAGTAGATACTATTGTCACTTCTTTAAATAAAAAAGGTTATATCGGATAGAAAAATAGTCATCGGAAATAATCAATTACTTACCTTGGCAGCAAAAGAAGCAGTCTTCAGCAACTGGAAAATCGATCTGAAAGCAGAAATATCAAGATGTTATAAAATGAAAAAATGACTCAAGTGAAAAGGAGAAATACGAAATAACGGCAGTAAAAACGAGTGCCGCGCGTTCTGTCCGTGCGAATGGTCATGCGCCGGCTGCCGCGCGCCTTTGAGACGCAGCCCTGTTCCCGCGGGACAATGGGCTTATTATAAGCCTCAACACGCCAGTGCGCTAGCCGGCGCGGCGCCCGGGATATCAATCACGCGTCAAGTTGCGCAGAGCGGCCGCGCACCGGGAACACGCGTTGCACTGCGCACGCGGCTGGGCTGTTGCTGCTCTTGCGAGCGTGGATGGGCTGTTTGACGCTCTCGCGCGAGTCGGATGTCGCTGTTCTGATGCTCTGGGGAGCACGCGGTCTGTTATGATGCCTGCGGAGTGCGGCAGGTCTGTTCTGCTGCTCTGGGGAGCGCGGCAGGTCTGTTCTACTGCTCTGGGGCGCGCAGGTCTGTTGCGGATGCCCTGCAGTGCGGCAGGTCTGTTCTGCTGCTCTGGGGAGCGCGGCAGGTCTGTTCTACTGCTCTGGGAGAGCGCGGCAGGTCTGTTGTGATGCTCTGCGGAGCGCGGCAGGTCTGTTCTGCTGCTCTGGGAGCGCGGCAGGTCTGTTCTTCTGCTCTGGGAAGCGCGGCAGGTCTGTTCTGCTGCTCTGGGAAGCGCGGCAGGTCTGTTCTGCTGCTCTGGGGAGCGCGCAGGTCTGTTCTGATGCTCTGCGGAGTGCGGCATATCTGTTCTGCTGCTCTGGGTAGCGCGGCAGGTCTGTTCTGCTGCTCTGGGGAGCGCGGCTGGTCTATTCTGTTACTCTCGGGAGCGCGGATGGTCTGTTCTGCGCCTCGCAATCACAGCTGAACGGATCTACTGCTCGCGCGCGGCTGAATAGTGCCCAGATACCCCTCAACAATCGTTCTGGCTGTATCTTAATCTTTCTCATTCAGAGTTCAGACGCCCAGAGTGAGAGCTAGAACCAACAATCAGGATTCTGAAGAGGAACACAGAATAAGCCGTGATTGTAGCGTCCGCGACCGAAATTTGTATTATCTAAGCTGTCCGGGATAAGACGCATCTCTGTAGTGGTGGCTGACGTTTCGGCCAACATGTTGTGTATTTCACAGAGCGTACTTATGAAGTGCGCTCTGAGCAGGCAGACGTATGCTCTGAGGAAGGCCACAACATGATGGCCGAAAGTCATCACCACTACACGGCTCATCGGACAGCCGAGATAATGCCGTATAAGACTCTCAGTGACAACCGTTGACGCTTCACTACAGCGTCTCTGATCGCAGATCCAGGTTTCGCGTGATGACGGTGGCGACTTTCCGACACTAATTATAGAGCTAGGTAAACGAGCCATCGGCCGTATACCTTATTATCTTCGGATTTTATTCATTAATGTAATTATTGCTTCCGAACGAGAAAGAACTTCCGAAAGGCTAAAGGTTAAATCCGTAACATCCTTCCGAGTATCTACATACGCAGAGAATTACTGCGAGCTATAACTTTCATTAGCCAGGATCAATACTGACTTTGACGAATCATCCTCAACTCTGGGTAGCGTTCTCATCCGTAAATTTTAACGACCTTCCCTGAGCAAATATAATTCCTCAAACAAACAACACATGTTTCCTTCTGTCTTGGCTTTTCCGTCCCTTCAGAGTCAATTAGCTGTTGGACCGTCGCCCATAGTTTGGCCCCGGCGACGCCCTGTATCACATCGCAGCCCGTCCCAGAGGCGACCCGCCCACCCACGCCCTCCCGCCCCTGCCCCGCCCCCGCCACCGCGTGCTCTGGCAGGCAGCGAGGAAGGCAAACCTTCAGGTCACGATACGCCACCTTCCACCTACCGCGGACGTTGCTATGAGCCAGCAGTTTATTTATTTTATTAATTTTTACGTCAAAACAGATACTGAGTGCGATATGCTGCGGAGAAGAGTTTTCTGTGCAGGTTTTCATACTTCTGTGATTCCTACCCTAAGCCATATACAACTTGAATTTTGAATACAGAAAGAAAATGAACGTTTTTTGCAAGGATTGTTAACAAAAGTATTCGCTCCGATGTTTGAAAATATATTTTCAACGGTATATCAGCTATAAATGTGGGCTCTTATCCTACATGTCCTTCGTGAAGCAATAATATTTCCTGCTGCGACAACATGAAGAACGTTAATTTGAATACTATATTTCCCACTGAATTCTAGAAGACGTGCAAAGATATGAGTTACATTTATATCAGAAGCAAAACAAGGGGCCATCTCAGCATTTCCTCAAAGGATCAGGAAACTGGATGAAATACCATGATCGAGATGGTGTCATTGACCCAGAGCTTGTTGCAAATACTTCTACACGATGTTTACAATCATACATACAAATGATAAATAATACATTATATATGACTGTCAAAATTCATGTTACTTTCTTTTTGATGCTTCGTATAGAACTGTAGCACTTGTGCAGTTATGCAGCAGAAACGATTTTGCTGGAATTTAAACTTTCCTATCAATTTAATCGTTTGATGTCATCTGGCAAAGTGTTGAGTTGAGGAAAACCGCGTAGTCATCACAGCGCGCTGTCTACTGGGAAAGTCGCTACCGCAGCATCGTCAACTTTCAACTAATTGTGTTCTGGGATGCATGTCATTCTGGTCCTGAAATTTTTTCGTACATGGATTCATGCAGTTCTGTTCCCTAATCCAAACTATTCTCACAGCATACGCTATGCAGTAATAAATTATTACATAATAATAATAATAATAATCATCATCATAATCATTATTTCTGTATCGGCCATTTCTGACCACGATACGTTTTCTTCCGAGACCCACTCTTATTCTATCCTGAGAGAGACAGGGATCTGCTTTTCAGCTGTATCCCTTCGTAAGACATAGTTGTTAAACTTTGAATTATGAATTACGAGGTGATAGGATGTTAAGAAGGGTGAAGGGACAATCAAAATTCAACCATGCCTATGCAGGACTCGAATCTTCAGCCTCCACGGCACAGGTGACGGCTGCGCAGCGCCGCGCCGTGGGGTAGTCATAGTAAAAGATTATTATTTATAAATTATTATTATTATGATATTAATTTATTATTAAAATATTAATTTATTAATAATAAACTTTGTTAGTTAATTAATATTAAAATTGATTAATTTATTAATATTAAAATGTATTAATTTATTAATATTAATTTTATTGATTTATTAATATTTTATTAATTATTATCGTTTATTATTTATTGATTTTATTATAATTGTTGTTGATGGTGTTGTTTACTCTCGCTGCCGGTTAGATTGAAGATTTTACTCGGCCTTTGAACTTCCGCCGTAAGTGATTGAAGAAACATAATTTCGATTCTTTGCAATTGTTAGCAATAAACGTAAGTTAGGCTGGACTGCCTCATGGGACAGGACAAGAAGCGCATCGAGCGGAAACTGGGAGGGGCGATCACGAGTAGTGCCAACTGTTCGCTCCTTCAGCAGAAGGTGCCTGCAGACCCCGCATTCCGGTCGGTCCTCGCAATTAACAGAAACGCGAGGATCACTCCAACGCTCTGCAGAGCGATTCGCGCAGCTGGCCGTCGCCAAGACAAGCCCCTCCTCCCTGGAGAACAACACGTGTTCGCGTAGAACCCTGCATCACCTGCCGTGGTGATCGAGTTGTTCTCTAGAGCGACATAGATTTGATTATTTATTTATTTTCAAAATGGCCCTATTATTGTCCTAAAACCTCTCACCTTCCTGTTCGTGCCAAAGGCTTTCTGGTGACGTCACCGAATGACATCGCGACAATCAAACGTTCGCAGCGCAGAACCCGCAGACCGGAGTGTGAAGTACAAGTTACATCGTATACAAGTTTCTAACATATTATGTCTTGTTTTATTCTTGTTTAACATCGCAGTACAATATAATTTTAGAATGTGGATGTCAGTAACGGTGTATAGTATGTGTTTCTGCTTGAAACGTTGAACAGTTAGTTTGTAAGCAAGAAAATAAAGTTCAAATGAATAATCTAAAATGACACCGCATATACGGGAATAACTTACAAACGCGTGCGCTGCAGGGCTAAGCTTTCTCCAGCAAATGCAGCAGTCCACGAAACTTCTACCACTTCTTCTTCTTCTTCTTCTTCTTCTTCAAAACGTCCGTTCGTGCATCTGTCTGTCCGTCTGAACACCACTTGCGTTCCAACCAGACATACGATTTCTTCCAAATGGATATTCTCTGGTCGATCTGGCTCGACTCGAGGCGCTGCGAAAAACTTTCTTAAAAATTTGGAGTTAGCTGACATGAAACCTCTAGGATATTTTGAAGTTTCTTTTCAAAAAACGGCTCAAATATTTTCTTTAAAATTCTTGCAAGAATTGAGTAAAATACGCTTATGAAGTGGCATAGGTCCAATTTTGACCGTTAACTTTGTTCAACTGGCTGTTAACTCTTGCTTTCACGTTAAAATTGCAAAAGTTTGATTTTCTGTCTCTTCCTACATATACAAAATTAAAATAGAGATTTTCCTTCAAATGATATTTGTTGTTCGTAATTACTTCTTTCATTAGTCATGTACATTTTTGAAACTTTAAGTGGTTTTGCAATATTCGTCCAATATGTGCAATTTAAAAAATAAAAGTTTTTCTCGAAAAAGCTCCAAATGTTTTCTTTAAAATTTCAGAACGGATAGTGCTAAATGTATTCCATTCGATGACATCGACGTCATTTTGCTCTATTCTATGTTGTTTTTTCCAAAATTGTAAAATTTGATTTTTGACAAGTGTCACGTCATTAATATTTAAAAATAATATTAATATTAATAAAACTTTATCGGCGATTCGTTCACATTATTGCATTTAACTGTACAACTGCTCTAAATAATGTCATCAAATTTCCTGTTACTCATTAGTTCTCTGTCAAAACGAGCTCAAAATTCCGCATTTTAAAAAGCTGAAACCTCAATTTCTCAAAAATGGTTCCAAATTTGTTCTTCAAACTTTTCTACAGAGAGTGATAGAAGCACTGTTCAAGATTACCTAAAATTGTTTTAAGCACATTGACCTAAAATAAATACGCACATTTCCAGCCATTTGTATACAATATTTCATTTATTAGTAGAGCGTTTCAAACAAAGAACACATGCATATTACTACGCATCCAAACCCATTTTACTAATTATAAACCAATGTACAGAAAACTAAATTTCTTTCTGGGCGTAGGACTCGCGTAGGAGCGTGTAAGACTTGAAACTGAGAAAACTGGAATTAAACTTCCTCACGCTTTCGCCTTACTGAATTTGAAATTTATTACATAAAATTTTTTAGTGACGCGGTGTCTTTCTTTCGAAAGTCACGCGTATATAAAATTACCTTCATTCTTAGATTAAAAATAAACTTTAAAATATCTCCTGGCCCTCATCGTTTTCGGCTTGTTTCTTGGCAAATACTTTAAATGTCTTTTCATTAATATTGCAAACATTTAATATTCCAAACATTTAATTTCTATGTTCTCATTGGTCTTCAACTAACCTCCTATTTACGGATGAACCATTTCCCCAAATTCTTCGTGTATATTTCCTGGGTTTGTTTTTGTGCCGTTGATACCGGCCATATACATATTGCTTTGCAGTTAAAATGCTTAAATCCCGCCGCCTTGGCCAGAACTGCCCGCGCGCCGGCGAAGCGGATCGTCCCGGAGCCCTGTGAAAGGACCCAGGGCGGAGGGCGAAGGTCGCGGAAGGGCGGACGTCCGAGGCAGTATCCGGCGTCGCGCGGGTGGGGATGGGGGAGGGGCCGACGCCCGTGGCCCTGAGTTAAACACCAAGCCTAACCGGCGTCGGGGCTCGCCCACCGGCCGGTTACCGCGTATATTCCGGTTTCCGGGCGACAAATGGCGACAAGCGCGGCGGCGCGGTGAGGCGGGCGGGGCCGGAGATGCTATCGCGGTCGAGGGCGAGGGCGGGTTGCGGTGACGGGCGACGGGCGGCGAGGCGTGTCTAATTGACGCGGCGTCGAATGGCTCCGGCTGCCAGCCGCGCCCTGGGCGCGCCCCCTGCCCCCGTCGCCGCATTGTCGCAGCCCGCGCCAGCACCCGGCCCCGCCCCTCGCCCCTTCGGAGAGCCTACGCCACGGCACCGGCCACGTCACGCGCTCGCGTCGCTTTGCTTGCGGGGACGCTCGCGAACATCCGGCTACCGCTCAATGGAGGCACACACAAGTGCATCAATTAAATAATGGACAACATAACCGGAATGTGCGCTCAATATATACCGATTCTAGGGAGTCGATAATCATCAGATTCGCCCGTGAAACATTTGTGTTCGTCGTTTCCATTGCGTCTTCGCTTTGGTTGCCTGTGTGCTAAAGTCTGTGCGGTAAAAGTGCTCATTCTATTTCTTTCTTTTTATTTTATTTTGTAACTGGATGAAGGTAAATGATTACCTCAATCCACTGGAATAAAACTTCAATAAACCCTGACATCTGAATCAAATCAATGGAACAGCCGAAACAAGTCAATCGTGAACGAAGGTCCGGGATACGCAACCGTGTTAGTTTCGTATAATTCGTAAGTTCTTAGTATTGACGAGAAACTGCTTTCATTAACTTTAAATGTTGAAATCCTTAATCTCCTTGTGGGTCAGTGGACCGTATTAAAATGTCATTGATACTCAGCATTATGTGGGTATAGTTCCGAATAGAATTAATACCGACTACTCCAGGGTGGCTACTCGTTTTCCGAAACAAATTCCTATGCCTTTTCCTGGTCGTCGAGACAATTTTTTTTCTTATAAATTTTATAATTCCACTCAACTTAAAGAAACCACATCAAAGCTACACTGTTACTAATTAGTCAGCTCTCTGATTTCGCCGAGACATAGTAAGAATCAACAATTATCTTCACCAAGTAAAAATTACTAATACTTTTAAAGGAATAATACACTACTAGTTTTATAACCTCGAAAATCTTCCCAGGCTTCTAACGATCTTTATTTAAATTCCCTGATTTTCCTTCATTTCATCCCTTAAATCTAATTTATCAGTCATTGTTTACCACTAGCAGAATTAACTTGAACCATCTCCTGTGAGGAATGTTGGCGGCATGGCGGCCACCTCGCCTCGCGCCCTGCGCCCTGCGCCCCTGCTGCGCGCCCTTTCTGCGCCCCTCGCGCGGTGGGCGTCGCCAAAAAAA
>CAXIVR010000142.1:0-15847 GCA_964035755.1 Teleogryllus oceanicus | reverse complement strand
ATAGAGTTGGTCAGGGAGGTCGACCCCCGGGGCAATTTGGAAACAAACGATCGGAATCTGAATTAGATTTCGGTAGCATTGCTTTGACTCTTTTGGGACCCCACCGAATTGAAACGGCTCGGGAGACAAGAAAAGGAGCTCGCCCCGTTGATTGAGCGTGAGGAAGGCCCCGAGACGGATCGGCACGATTATGTTAGGAAAAAGGGCCTATTGTTTCGGTCCGGCAAAAAGGGGCGGGGAAAGCAGTTCAGATGTTAGTAATAGCGTGGGTGTATCGTGGCACGATTTTAAAACTGTCAGGAAGTTGCCACGGCCATTTAAGGGTCACAAAAGCAAAGATCCCAGGGCCAAATATTTCTTCTGGCCGAATTGTTACAAAGATATTGAAAACTACGTGCGTAGTTGCGACAGTTTCCAGCGTTGGAAACGGGCGAAAAACTGCGCCCCTTTTTAAAAATAGTTCCAATAAGGGGCGAGGTATTCGAGAAAGTGAATGTTGACGCGTGGGCCCTTTTCCCAGAATCGGTCACAGGAAACAAGTATATTTTAACGGCGATGTGTTTAGCACGAAGTATCCGAGGTTATTCCGATGGACCAATTTTTACTGTGATTGAGGCATTATTAGACTTATTCAGTAGGATAGGATTTCCACGCGAGGGGACCAGGCACCTCCACAAGTGCTTTGACCGCGGAATTCGCCGAACGATTTGGCATTAAACTTGTGAGAAGTTCGCCGTATTACCTCAATCTAACGCAGTCGAAAGAATGCACAGAACTATGAACCGGCTTATGAAGGTTCTGTTTTTGGGAGGCAGGGACGGATTAAATGCTAATTTCCGCTATTATGTTCCTTTGCGCACGAGTGTCAGAATCATTAGGTTTTCTGCCGAATTGGTGTAGGAAGAATTCCGTACACCCATGACGCTTCTTTAGAAAGGCTTGCGGGAACTGCGGAAGGTAAGCAAATTCTGTAGTTGAGCACGTATTCAAATTAATCAATCGTTTGAAACGCTCCCGTGACCCAGGCTCAAAAAGAATGGCGAAGAACAGCAGAAACGTAAAGGTGGTATGACGGAAGGCGGACTCACGTACTTTCGAGAAAGGCGCTAAGGTTTTGTTCTCGCACCTAAAGGCCCGGGAAGCCCGGTTCAGTGGATGGGGCCCGGCGAGATTCGCGAAAATTTCGACATAACTATGTGGTCCAGATGCCGGGGCGGAAGGAACCGCGTCTATCACATTAACATGTAAAAGATACCACCAGAGGACAGAGTACTTGAATGTGCTTAGTTCTCGACTGTGACAGACGCAGGTGACGAAACGCGCTGATCGCTATGCGCAAAATTGAATTAGGACTTTGACGCAAAAGAAATGCTGAGCGGACTGAGTCGAACCTGAGTTTCGCGACGTTCTGAAAACGGTCATTTGAAAATACAGGTCTATATTTAGTGAGAAAACCTGATTGACAGGTATCACTACAATGGATATCGAATTAACTGATACAAACAAAGTGGTTCGAAGCGACCTACCCTACATCGCCGAGGCAGGCTAAGATATTACGGGAAGAGATCGATAGAATGCTTCGGACATCATTGGAAGGCGGAGAGTAAACGTTCCCATAATATTGGTTGAAGCACCGGCAAGAAACCACGGCTCTGATCGATTATAGGCGCCTCAAGGAAATTATTAAGACCGAATACTGTCCGTTACCCAATCTCGAAGAACGGATAGAACAGTAGCGGGAGCTAAGATTATAAGTGTACTGGACCTTTGTAAATGTTTTTGGCAGATTGGCCTTTTCTGAAAGGGCGCAATTCGCTTCGTGACCAGTTTCGGCACGTACCGGCCGCTTAGATTACCTTCGGAATAAACAACGGTCCCTATCAATGTTGTCGTATTATGGCACCTTATTGAATAAATGCCAAGAATTCGCGGTTTTCAGTAACACTTGGCAAGAACAATTCGGCACCTAGAATCTGTCGGACGGCGGGGCGAGCACTGGGGCGCTGTGAGTGACTTGTTCGCGCGGGGCAAGCGAAAAGGGGGGGGATTCGCTACCTGACCGCCGAGGAGGACGGACGCGCGGGGAAGAGCTCCCGCCACCTGGGGATCCGGTTCTGGAACGCCCAGCCCTTCTAAGGGCTTTGAGCAAAAACTGAGCGAGGCTAGGCCGTAGCTTGAACAGCCCTTTAAGGCCCAAAAGCAGAAGCGAGGGGAGGCCGTTTCGGGCGTTAAGCTGTCGGCGAAGGGTCCGTCGCTCCCGGGGGCGACTTCCCCACCCTTCGGGGGCTGGAAGTGGGCGCGGGCGCTCGCAGCGACGCGGCCCGGGGGCGCCGGGGAAATGCATGGGGCATCGGTACCCCGTCTACCGAGCGCATATGCACACCAACGCCACATTGTTCGCAGGAATGCTGACGGAGCGGGCCCTCTCCTCCACGACCAGCCGCCGCAGTTTCGGACATTGACGGGCGCCGCCCCAGCCGCCCCCGGGAGACGCCAACACCCACGCCGACGCCGGGCGCCGACGCCGACGCAGACCCAGACCCGGGGGCCAACGCCGCAGGATCTGCAGAAGAGGGCGACGCGGGCGGCTCACGCTCGCTCGCCGACAACGACGCCCTCCCCATCCTCGTGTATGGGAGCGGACGTGTTCTCCCTTCTGGAGTCGCTGCGGAGGTGTGCGGCGAACCCATCGCTGCTGAAGAGACCGGGAAGCGTGCGCCTCCGCGCTGCGACGATGGAGGCCTCCGTCTTCCTGCTGCGAGAAAGGACGATCGAGTACCATACGTACTCGGTCGGCAATGCGCGGAAGCTGCGGTCATCATCCGCGGCGTTCCGCTAAACACGGATGAGGCGACGCTAACCGCCGCCCTCGGCGGTCTCCACTTAATTTTCAGGGGAGAAAGCAGAGCGGCTAACGAGCCGCAAGCCAGGCGCCGGGGACGCCCACTGCCGCTCGTCCTCCTGACGCTGCCGGACGAGCCCCAGCAGCGAGAGTCCTCGGCCTCCAGGGGCTGCGAGGGCTGCGCATCGCGGTGGAGCGGTATCGGCCACCGCGAGACCACTTCAGTGCCGCAACCGCCTTGACTTCGGACAAGTGCAGCGGCACTGCGCACGCCACGCGCGCGTGGCAAGTACGGCGCGGCGCACGCACGGCGGCCTGCCCTCGGGACAATCCGCCCGTGAAGGTGGGGCGCTGCGCACTGCAACGGTGAACACCACGGCGCTCGGTATAGGGGTTGCCCGAATACCAGCGCCTTGTTCCAGGGGCAACGAGGCGCAAAGGCGGCGCGAGCAGCGCCGCAACCAGGACCGCCACATCGAGCGCCGCCGCGCATCCAGCGCGGAGACGGCGACGACGCGCCTCGCCTCACGGGACGGAGTGCGCCGCGCCGCCGCAGCCCTTCACCGCAGCAGCAGGCGCTCCGCAGCACACGCCGCGCCACCCACGGCGCCGCCGCGGCCCCGCCGCCAGCTGCGCACGCGCGCCACGGCGGACGACGCCGACGCCGACGCCGACGCTCCAGCCACCCTGCACCACCGCCCCCGAATCGCCGCCCGCGTCGCTTTCGTCGACGTCACGGCAGCTGCCCGAGGCGGGCGAGAAGCGCGAGGCGACGGATTTCCTTCCGTCCCCACTGTCCAGGACCAAATCAGGTTCGCCACCAAGGCAGCAGAAGATCTCGCCACAAACGGCGTTGATATGATGCGCGCCACTACCACTATCACCCGCTCCATACCGGCCACCCCCGCGAGCGAGTGGCCGTAGCTGATTCTGCAGGCGCCTGCTGCTCCTCCACGCGGATGAGGATGCCCGTCGGCTGGGCTCGTCGGTCGGAGAAGCGGCCGCCTCCAATCCCGCCCCCACCGCACCGTGATGGCTACAATGCCTCACAATCTCTATTTCAGCTGCTCCAGATCGCTTCACGCTCGCCTTTTTGGAACTGCAACGGCAGTTAGCAGGGAACAAACAGGCGGAGCTAGCCGCAGTCGCCGCAAAATATAAAATTTCTGTCATAATGCTTGCCGAGACTCATTTGCAGCCAAAGCATCGCCTCTCTTTGCCTGACTTTGTTTGTTACAGTTCCGACAGAGCAGCAAGGTTTCCACGCAAACCCGGCGGCGGAACGGCGGTTCTAGTGAAACGCGACAGAGCTCACCACGAATCTGCTACCTCCTTTACAGTTCCTGGTGGCCACGGCGATCACGGTCCGGACGGGAAGGCTACCTCCGCCGGCGGGCAGTGCTTCACTAGAGCAGAGCGATCTAGACGCTCTCCTAGAACAGCGTCTGTCCACAGCGAACAGCCTGCTAATTTATAAAGCCATGATTAGGCCCATTATGGACTACGCCTGCCCGAGTTGGGAATTGCGGCCCAAGCGCACATAAACAAATTGCAAACAGTCCAAAATGCGTGCCTTCGTAAAATTCTTTGCGCACCAATTTACATTAGAATCTCTGAGCTTCACTCAACATTAAATATGCCTCTCATTAAGGACCATTTTAAACTTTAGCTTAAAATTTTTCTCAAATTTAAATACGTCAAATATGACATCATCTCAAATTTAGCACTGTACAGAGCCGAACCCACGGCCACGTACAAGCGCCGGGAAAATCTGCTGGAATAAAACGGGCCCAACACCAATACTGACAAGAAAATTGCAGTAAACAACGCCCAAAGCGCGCCGAATGGCTAATGTCTTTCTGACCTTGTTTTTCTCTTTATGTTACAGATCAGCCATTGATGTCCGAAAGGATAGGTGTCTGGCGGCAGGAAGTGTGGCGGCATTGCACTTAGCGGCCACACGGAACTGTGCTGCATAGCAATCCTCGCTACTACTGCTGTGCGGGGCGGAGCAAAGTTATTCAGCCGCCTGGCGTGGTCGGCGGATGAGCGCGCTTGGCGAGCTCGCGAGGCCTCGCCCGCGCGGCCTTAATTAACAGGGCCACGCATTCGCCGTAATTGGCGGTGTGCGGCCCTGGCAGTTCGCGCACTGAGGTGCACTTTTGCGCGGGCATGCCTCAAAGGCGTATCCCCTCCGCAATAGAGGCACCGTTCGTCCCGCCTACAGCCGTTGTGGAGTGGCCCCAAATCTGGCATCGCTTACGGTGCGGTACTCTATCACTGCCGCGGTGCTCCTCCCACGTAATTAAAGACGACTGGAGGTTCGTAATGATCTTTGCCGCGTTTATCTGCGAGTGGTCGATTTCTACCACGTAGAGTTCTAAACTTAAGAAGGTTTTCCCCTGTTCCGTATAGTAGGGGCGCTGCATTTCATTGATGTGCTGGGATTTGAGCCCTGCCCGTTCAAGATCTGCTCGCAGCTCTTCTAAGTTTAGGTGGGCGGGGAGGCCGCGGATGACTAAACGGTGGCGGCGCTCGCCCGTTTCGCGCCTGAAGAAAAACTCGCATCGCGGTTAAAGTGCTTCATTTTTTCTAATATTTGAACTTTTTTTGCGTGGTCTGCGCGGTTCCCTCGGTTTGAGCGTGAACAAAGCGGGGTGGTGTTTCCGCGCAGGCGGGCGGTGATGGGGGGCATGAGCGCGGCGAGGATCTCCTGAACATTCACGGACTGTTGGATGCAGTTTTCTCCGATCGCTTCACGCGGGGGCGCGGGGGGGGCGCGGGTGGGTGGGGTGGCGGCGCCGACGTTCTGCTGCGCTGGTGCGGGAGGAGCCTGAGGGGCGGGGGAGGGGCGATTGGCCGGTGTAAGCATTTGATATCTATTCCGCATCGGCACGGAATAGGAGAGATTGTTTGCCGGCGTAGAAGAGCGTGAGGCGACTAATTGCCAGTTTCCGTCCTCGTCGTCGATTTCCGGGTCGGCAGAATCTATAGGGCGGGTGGTGGGGGCGTCGGCGGTGCTGGCGACAGTTTCGCAGGGCGAAGCGGGGCTCTCGGCGGCGTTCATTTCAGGGGCCGCGTCTGACTGGCTGTTCATGTTCGTGATGTTTTCACTTGCATTAGGCGGGAGGGGTGCAGGCATGCTCGCCTCAGCGACATTTCGGCTCTCCGCAGACTCACCAGTTGCACTGGGTGTGATAGCTGGAGGCGGTGCAGTGTCAGAAGTGGCGTGGTAAGCGCCGCGGTTCCAGCTTCTGGTTCCAGCTTCCTTGCGGCTGCAGCGGCGGCGGCGGCAAATGCCGAGTCCCTGCGGAGGCGGATTGTCTCCTCCGCGATGGTGTTGTGGTCACACGGTACAGAAACAAGAGTGAAAGTATTTGGAATTCTGTATTGCGCATTACAGAAATTCCTGTTTCGGTCACCCACGTGTGACGCCGTTAGGGTTGATCAGGATTTGCTTCGTTGTTGCCGCGTTTGTATGGGAGAAACCAGGGGGATGTGCTCCCCGGGCATTACCGAATGACTTTGTCGTTGGCACTAGCGGCCATGCTCCACCACAGGTCGGCGCGTTTAAATTCGCTCAGTATTCGTGTTAACGAACGTCTCACAAATAAGCGGGAGTAAATTATTGGATCAGCGTGATCACTCGGACGCGTAACGCGCGGCATGCGCCGGGAAAATATTAGGCGGCGACCTTCGACGCGGAGGGAGATTACGCGTCAACCTCACGACGCATCGAAGCGTACGGAGCGACGGCGGAAGGAGTGGGAGGTGCTACGCTTCAACACCCACCCACCCACCCACGCAGGAACTAAGCTACGCTGCGCGACGGAGTGTGTGCCGGCCCATGCCGGGGTTTCGCGAGCGCGGTTGTAACTGCGAACACGCATTGAGGATAGATCAGTAAGATTGCAAGTGTTGTATAAGAGTTGCACGTACACGAACTTGACAATGCTAGTCCACTGGAACTCTTGACGCGCGCTCGCGCGTAACCGAAAACAAATCGGTCCGTTTCCTGCCGCGCCGAAACCGCTGTCGTGCCTGCCAGCATCTAGACGAACCTTGAGCCCACGTGCGTGATAGCACGCCGAGCAGACCGGCGCTCCAGGAAGAAATTGACGCCCTGAGGAGAGCCGCAGTAGTGGAAGCTGCCGCAAAGCGCAGTGCACGACACCACAACGAATTCGGTGAGTCTGTTCCGCGCCCGCTGAGGCGCCCGATGCTGCTGACGAACCCGTTCCTTTCCCTGCACCCTCTCAGCCCACACGCCAGAAGGACGAGTCCCTAGCTCGCCCCAGACCAGCCCCAAAATGGATGCGCCGCCGCCCCTGCCCGACGCCGCCCCTGCCTCGCCGCCTTCCGCCGCCTCCGCCTCGCCGCTGCCTGTAGCAACCACCCCAGCCGCCATCACGCTCACGGAGCAGGAGCGCGCTGATGAATGGGAGATGGTCGGGCCCCGAAGCGCCCGAAGCTGCTCCTGTCCCAAGCTTGGCTGCACCTCAACGCGCTGCTGTTTCAAACCGCTACCAGGTGCTAACACCGCGAGAAGCCTCCGCGCCCCAGAGCGCGCCACGCCCGCCTACACCGCCCCGCTGGCCCTCCACCCCCCTCAAACCGTGCGCCCCCGCCCCCACCCGCGAAATGGTAGGAAGATCTGCATCCAGATCCCCGTCGACACCCAGGCCATCTTAAAATTTTGGCCTGTTAACAAAAACTTTGAGAGGCACGGTCACTCCGGCTTTCTTCACACTCAAACCGGCTTGCATAAAAGACCACCAAACGATAATCCTCGGCTGGAAAAGATGAACCGGCATGCTAAATACTTCTTCCGCGGGGCCCACAGAAGAGCGCCGGCATAAACTCGTAATAAGAGGTTAGAGGGCGGACCCACCTCCTTAAGGAGGAAATCAATCACAGGCGTGACCGCATTTCTGAAATGAAGGACCACGCATAGACCTGGAAAGGGCAAAATTCAATGCGAGGTCTGTTCTTAGTGGAAGTCAATTTTCCTGATCAACAGGGTTAAAAACCATCCAGGAGTTGCAGAACCTCCTCACCAGATGGGAGGAGTACAAGGTTGGCACGCCCGCACTGCAAGGGGTGCCAGATGTGGGCCACTCGCAGAGCGGTGCCGCCGCAACTCTGTTTGTTTTTTCCCCTGCGGCGGCGGCCCAGTTTTGACGATCGCCCCGCAGCGGAGAGCCCGGCGCACCGCGGAAGTGCCCGCGCTGCACGCGTACCGAGACGTAAACCCGCGGGGAGCACGCAACGCGCCCCCCGCCCCCGACGCGCCCGCCGGCAGAATAACCCGAGAGCTAACTTGTGCAGTTTTGTAACGCACGGTGCAATGTACGTTCACGCCACTGCGATGCGACCATTCCTACCCACGGGCATCTGGCCAATCCTGCAACAAAAAAAGCAAAAACAGATCAAAACAAATTATACCCAAACCCGGCGCGCGCATTGCGTGTGCAGTGATTCAAGGCTTATATTTCAAGTCCTTTGCTGTTTCAGATTTCTCTTACTCCAGGAACGTTGGGGCCGCTTATACTTCGCCCGTTTGTCGGGTTCTGCTATAAGCCACCCAGAAATAAGTGTTTATAAGTCACCCGTTTTTCAAAAAAAAGTTAGCTGTAATGCTTTAATGTGATCTTTGCGTGGCATTGAAATATCGTGATGCAAATCTCTTATAAGAGTGTACCTGGGGCGCAGAGGCGGCCTTAGGGCATTCATTTTGGACTACCTACACTTTCAGACTTACCTACATTTACCTACCTACCTACATTTTGGACTACCTTCAGATAACTGTCGGCTGGGATTGCCAACTGGGGAATGCGTAGTAAATTTTGTGGCCTAAAAATTTGTTTTTTAAAACGTGAGGCGTTCCCGTGACAGTTTGCTTGCTTGTGAAATAAGCATGGCAAGCGGCCTCTGGTCTGCCGCGTTTTCTGCCGCACGTTATTTATGTGCAGGCTGAAAGTGAGGAGTATCTAATGTCACTCTAGGTACTTGACTTTTTTGCTAAAGTTAATTACGTTCCACATAGCGCGAGCGGCCTCGGTTTGCGGAATCTCTGTCTCCGGGGAGGTACAGCTGTGCTTTTACTCGCATTGACTTTGACCGCCACAGCTTCAGCACCCGGGATCCGTGACAAATGTTGATCCAAATATTTCTGGAGAAGCTCGATTTTTTCGACGGGGGTATTAAAACCCGTATCGTCGGCGAACATGCAGTTCCGTCTGAGGGTGCGAGGGAATATCACGCACCAGAGGCTGAAGAGGTAGGACTAGCACGCCCCGGCCTCCGCCCGTATGGCGCGGTTAGATTTGCAATCAGAAGCGTTATTTGAAACGTTCTGTTTCCTGGGAAAGAGTGAATTGGGTGTACTAGGTAGGTCGGAAGGTTAAAGGGATGGAGTTTTTAGAGGAGCCGACGTGCCAAACCTTGTCAAATGCGCTGGGAACGTCGAGGAACACCCGCCTGTAAATCGCTCGTTGAAGTTGCGTCTGATGCGGTCTGTAATTGACAAGCTGATGCGTCGTCCCGTTCTGAAACCCAAACTGTTTTATTCATTATTGCATTTTCTGAAACAAATTTAAGAATTCTTTTAAAATCAGTTTACAGTTTTGCAAAAGTGTATTTAGTGGCTAAGGCGGGAAGACCGGGCAGTTTCGTTCTTCCCGGTTTTGTAAATTTGACATGAAAAGTTTATTGGCTCGGAAAATGCTGAAACATAATTATTGAATTGAAAAGGGCGACCAAAACATATGGCTTGCTGCGGCAGCTTCTTCAGGACGTCGTAGAGATGCCGTCTGGGCCGGGAAAGCTTTTAGCTTTCAGCCTGCAATGGCTGATTTAACCTGTTCATCAGTGAAACTCGGTGTCGGCGGCGCGTGCAGTGCCGCCATCACCATTTGTTGCACTTCGACAACGTGCGGTATTGGCGGCGTTTCTCGACCGGCTGAAACTGAGATTCTAAAACATTAGCAAGAAGTTCCGCTTTTGCCTTATTGACCCGCGTATTCTCCTGTGCTGGTTTGAAGCGGCGGCACTGTAACAGGTTTTCTGGAAAGCATGCGTAATTGCATAGTGAATTATCTTCAGGTTTGAGGCCTGATTGAAATTTTTCCTTTTTTCCCAATTCAGCTAACTCGATTTCAACTTTACATTTCAGTCGGTTCAGCCTCGCTATCAGCGGGGCCGCGTGCTCCGCCACCCTGCGCGCTCTGTTTTTCCGGAATTAAAAGAGAGAAGAAATGGGTTGGGCTGCTCCTTCTTATAGGAACGTTGCTTCAGCTGCCGCGTTGAGGCTGTCGTCACAGCCGGCGAATTTAGTTGTTCCCGGGTTCAGTCTGCTGCGGATCGAAAGAGCAGACGCGTCCGGGATTGCTGCTGCAGCTCCATCTGAAATTGTTGCCAATTGTGCGCCGCTTTTGCGTCGTAGGTGCAGTAGCAGAGTCGCGCCGCCCCGCCTCATCCCGCCGGCACAGGGAAATGGTCTGAGGAAAGTTATTGATGGTGGTCAATATGGGAGGGTAATGAAGTTATGGCACAGTGCCCAAAGTCTAAAACATCGGGCTTGCCATTTGTCGTAGGGATAAGGTTGGTTTGGGGAGCGAAATTTTCGCAGTCGTTCGCATCAGCACTTACTTTCAGCTTACGGCCGCGAGGGCAGGTGATGCGAGAGCTCCAGGCCGTGTGTTTGGCATTAAAAAGCAGTCACAATTGTTGGAGTAGTGTTTGCCTCAACCAGTTCTGCAACTACAGCAGTAGGGCGCACGTTTTTTGCGAGCGGTCGGGACGAGCGTAGAGAGACAAGGCGTAGCGGCCTGCGCTCTGTCTGCACAACAGCAGTGGCCTCAGTGGCCGCGGACCGTAAAACTGAAATATAATGATTTGCTGCGTTTATTAGTATAGCAGTTCCGCCTCCAATGTGAGGATTTGTCGTGTTTGCTGCTGGTGCTGCTTTCATTCCTGTAGCAGATGTAGCCTGGAATAGAAAGAGAAAGATGCGGGGTCAGCCATGTTTCATCCAGCATCATTATAGAAATGTTATGCGAGCGAGAAAACTGGAAGGTCTGACTGCTTGGTCCGGAGCTGATGCCGTTGCAGTTCCAAAAAGCAACGGTGCCGCTATTCCTGTAAAAGAAGGAGAAATAGCCATTATTTAGGTGCGGGGTGTGTGTGGTGAGGTCGAGGAGAGCGTGCCCCTCCGTCGCTCCCGCCGGGAGCGGCAGCCGTCATCCCCGTGGGAGGCGCGGGAATGCAACACTACCACCTTGAGTATGACCGCCGGCCACTCAGCTGGTCGCGGCCGGGATGCTCGCAGGAGCGCCTGCGTTACCCGCCCCAGCTCGATCCCGTTCCTGACGAGATCCTCCCAAACCCCGGCGTGCATCGCGCGCTCCTGTTCACCAGGGTGGCGGGGAAATGGGTCGTTCCGCCGCCGCCTCCGCTGCTCCACGCGAGCGGAACGCTCCTCGCGGGCCGGTACGGCGGCCGCCGGCTGACGCTGACGGCATGGGGGGACGTTGCGCCAGAGCGCCGGAGACGTCCGCTCCCGGCGTCGCCGTTCGCTGGGGGCGGGTCGTTCGCGTTCTGCGAACGCTGAGACCGCGGTGGCTGCGGCGAGTCGTAGAGGTGCGGGCGGGAAAGGTTTGCGCTCCCGTGAGGAGAACGCGACGCCTCGACTGGTGTCGGCCGCCCCTTCGCTGATGCGGCGCGTCGCTGGCGTCCCTGCGCCGTTTCCCCCTGCTGAGCTGCATTGCTTCTGAACAACTGGGGCTATACTTGGACATCCTTGTATTTTGCGCCGTGGTTGTACGAGGCACTTGTAGCAGCTAGCTCTCCGCTGGGGTTTGGTCCCAGCAGGACGCTCGCTGTGGGCCTCTCACATTTTACAGCGGTGTGGCTGCAGTGTCGTGCCACGGGCCCCAAAACCAGCAATGTGGGACTGCGGTGTTCCGCGGTGGCGATACATTCCACGCGCACGCTGAGCCACGATTTAATCTACTGGCGGAGCACCCGGTGACGCTCCGTGTCGGCCAGCTGGCGTGGCCAGGGGATGCGCCGTGTCCGCCGCGGTGGTCATCCTCGCCCCTACATTTTCTTTACCCCAATTACAGTTATCTCTCCCACCGCCTTCACTGTAAAATACCAACTTTTCCCCTTTTTCCTCTGCCCTATCCACACCGGCGTCCGCAGTGCCGTCCTCTCCCTTCTTATTTTTTCTTCTGAGCGATGCGCCGGCGATCACCGAGAGCAAACTTCGTCTACGCAGACGACATAGCGTACGCTGTAAGGATAGTCGGGTCAACTTTGCCACTTTGCAGGGGCGCCCCATCCGCGCTATCGAATTGGAGCGCGGGAAAACGGCCACGCGCTGAACGCACAGAAATGCAGCTATCATCTTCACACATAAACACAGTCACAACACGCACACCGTCGGGCCCATCCGCCTAGACACTCTTCCGTGGCGACAGTCTGTCACTTATTTTAGGGGACCGCATGCTCACCTGGAGGAGCACATTAAAGAAGCGCGGGAAGAAAATGACATGGGCATCAGGTCCTGCTGCCGCTCATCAGGAGCCGCTCAGGAGAAAAGTAAAATCAGAATCACCTTGCGTGCGTGAGTGCGGGGCTCTACGCATGGAGGGCGGCCACGGCGCCAAGACGACGCGCGAGGGTGCCCACACGAGCAGAAAACTATTTTATAAGAACGTCCTTAAAACCAGCTCCAGGTGACGCTACGCAAATGTTGTCCGCTCCACAAAAATACTCATTTCCTGCACCATTACACGCTCGCACGGATAAAATAACCTATCTTTCAAACATCGACACCCGCGCCCTCCTTTCGCCCCTACATCCAATACTCAATAAAATCCCGCCTAAAAAACCCAAAAAACTTCCTCTGACGTCATCTTCCAAACCTCCAATTTTCAAAACCCTCACCCTCCCACGTCAGCTGGCCGCGAGCGAGGAACAGATTCCAGAAATTCCACCAAAATAAAATTTTAAAATTTCGTGCCTTTTGTGCTGCACTCTGTGCCCCTTCCCCCTTGTCGACGCCTTTGTTTTTTTGTGTTCTGTTTTCGGCGTTATGTGCTATTATTTATATTGTCTGTCTCTTTAAAATATTTAATTTAGTAACTTATATTTATTATTTTAAATTTTTTTTTAAAAATTGTATTTTTTTCTTTTTTTCATTTTATATTATTAACGATTATAGTGTTTTTAAATAAAAAAATGTATAAAAATAGTGAAAAAAGATAAAAATTTTTAACCCAGGATTGAAATTTAAATTAAACCTAATTTTTCTGCATCTGTAAAAATTAGGTAGTAAGATCAAATTGTTTAAAATTAGATTTAAGGAATTAGGTATTTTAAAAACGTGTAAAAATAATTTTTGAAAAGATTAAGAAAGATTAAGAAGATTAAAAAGATTGGGAAAATAAGAATATTTAGAAAGATTAAATTAGATTTAAAAATAGAGTACTGTGAAAACTTTTAATTAATAGGATCAGGAAAGATTAAAAGATTTAAGAAAGTTAAGATTAAAAAAGATTGGGAAAGTTTGATTAAGAAAAGCTAAATTAGGATTTAAGAAAAATAGGACTGTGAAAAAAGTTTGTAAATAATGGGTATTGGGGACTCAAATTTATAACTTAACTTTTTAAACTTATGATTTAATTTTCCATCTGAATATCTAGGAATGATTAAAAGTTTAAACATAGATTTAAGAAAATAGTTTGTATAAATAAGCCTCAAATTGTTAAAAATATGGTACTAATCAAAAAATATCACTTTAAAAAAAGATACCGGGGGTGTAAAACGGAAAGAAAAAGAATTTTCCGGGAACAGCCAAACAAACTATTAAAAAAGATTGTCAATCAAAAGGGGCGCCCAACAGAGAAATAAAGGCCCGGGGGAAAAAAAAGGGACAAAGCAAAAAAATTTCAAACAAACGGAAGACCCCTCCCCGTGAGGCCGGAAACAAGACATCATCAGCGGCACCCAACGCTCGCCTTTTGTAGCGAAAGCGGTTTGAACTGGCAGGCCTCTAACAAACCGGGCAGGTTTTCAGTCAGCTGAATTCCGCTTCAGGGGAAACCAGAAAATACGAAAGACGAAATCGACGAAGAGACTCCCCCCACTGCAACTTTCAATCTGGCTTTCGCGAAACCTGTCACGGAGTAAAAATTTTGCCTGAGCCCCCGACGGAAAGAAGGATTTAAGAGAACTGGGAGAACTGTTAAAATTCATCGCCACTACGGCGATCCCTTTACGGAGAGGGGGCAGTCAAGCAGAGAATTTACATCTCACGAGAGGAAAATCCAAAAAGGTCGAACTATTTCAAAATGCAACCCCACGACAGGCAATTTGGGATCTTTCGGTGCAGGCCCAAAAAGGGAGTAAATTGGGCCTGTCCGAGAACGCGGGGGGCCGCGCCCACCCCCAGCCCGTTTACGCGTGGGGCGACGCACGAAAGCAAAAATTTGCGAATTGCCGCGCTGCAGTTCCGCGTTTAAAAAGGGGGCCGTTACGCCACCATTGGCAGCGTCCAGGGGGTCAATTTGGGGGGGGGCCACGCAAGCCATTGGCCCGTGTTTTTCCTTCCCCGGGCGGCGCGGAGAACGGGGGCGGAGTCAAGCGCGGGGTTAGGGCAAAGGGGCGAAAACCCAAAAGGGGAAATGGCCCGCCACCGGCTCGAAGGGCGACAGAAATACCCCGCGGAGGTAGCGAAGGCAAACACCCCGCACAGGCAGCACGCGGGAACGAGGGGAAACCCGAAACCAAAGGGAATTCGGGGGAAGGCAACCGCACTCAACGCGGCCCTCCCCGTGCAACACGCGCCTCCGCCTCGGGCCGACTGAAAGTGGGCGGAACAGACAGCAGGAGACAACTTTAACACCCTCCAGACCTCTGCCCAAAAAGCCCCAACCAAAATGGGTGAAATCAAAAACAGAGAAAAACCAACACCCGCCCCCGGTGGGCCGCCTGGGAAAATCAACGGTCACCAGGGGACACGACACCAGCGAGAGAGCGCATAATAGAGCCTTCTGCGCAAAAATCGCATAGAGTTCTCCTGCTACAGGAAACAAAACTCAGGGGTTTGACGAAATGGAGCGCGCGATATGGAAATCTTTGCACAGACCGTGACGGACAGACCGCGGGGGCGGCGTCGCCATTGCCATACGCCGTTCAATACCCCACGAATAGCACCTCCTCGTCTTGCGCGCTCGGCTATGCAACGTGGGAAGCACGACGGGGGGAAGTCCCCAGTATCCGGTATTGCACCAAATCGTCCCCAAAGATGACGATTTGAACAGTGCCCCCTTTCAGCACCTCTGGGAAAAACCCCGGGGAGGAATGGGGTAAAACCCCAAACAGGAACGGTAACCCCCACCGTGTTTTCCCGTTATCCCCAAAACAGGAACCCCGTTCCGCCTTTTAGTCCCACTCCCCTTTCGACCAACCCAAATGAAAGACGAGATCCTTAGGGCACCCGTCCGAAACAACCGGGAACCACTCCAAAACCCATCCCCCTTTCTCCATCGACCACATCCCCATTACCTTTGTGAGGAGATTTGTTTTTTTTTAGGTCCCAGGCAATGGATCCCAACCCCCAGATTAAAAGAGTTCCGCCTACCTCACCACATCTTCCCAAAAATAGACGTCTTAGACTCAAAAAAGTCTATAGACGAACAAATAAATACACTCACCAAACAACCAGTTTGGGTCACCGAAAGGGACGCTTTTTTTGGGGGGCCGGAGGAAGGGGGAAATTCCCCCCCCGACGTAGAAGATCTCTTGCGCGAAAAAGGGGACGGCTCTGGAACAGTTCAGATGCCCTGCATAAAAACAAACTGCGTGAGGCGAAACCCGGGTAAAAACGGCCCCACAAACCACCCGCCCTGCAGAGTGGGGCGCATGAAAGACATAACACGATCACCCCGAAAGGCCTATTAAACTCCAAAAACTTTTTGATCGTACCGAACACAAAAA
>CAXIVR010000139.1:0-12383 GCA_964035755.1 Teleogryllus oceanicus | reverse complement strand
ATACGCCCTGCGTATAGTGCAGCAGGAGCTAGGTTATGAAAACAAGCTTTGAAGTGTGAAATTTACAAGAACTGGTAATCTGACATAAGCTGTAAGAGAATGAGTTGTGTGATGTTAACTTGAGCATCCATCTAGGTTCTGATAATTTCAATTTATGTTTCCAACAATGTCGAGTGAAGTAGTGCTGAGCAGTGTATCGTTGATAGGAAATGCTGTCTCTCGTGTCTGATGATTGATTTACTTGAGCAGGTTAGTAGCGTCTGAGGTTAGGTAGTTAGGTTACGTGAGCTGTGTGATTTTTCCACTAGTTATACTGAAAGGGTCTGATTTGCAAACTGGAGAATGTCTTTGTAAACATGTGCTTTAGCTCATCGTGCCGCGCGAGTAGCAGATGACGAGTTCATCAAGCAATTGCATTCAGTCGCAGCTGAAAAAAGTAAAGATAAAAGAAACCTAAAACTCATCCTGTCCCCTTAAATGTGACTGATAGCAGAGCACGCCGCCGGTCGCCGAGTTCAGTAATTTATGCATCTGTAAGAAGCGAAAATAGTGCATTGCCAGATATTACGCCTCATGCGTATAGTGCAGCAGAAAGCTGGTTATGAAACATCAGGGAGCTTTTGAAGGTGAATATTACTGTAGGTTAGGCAATCGAGGCGAGGTGAGGGAGCTAGTTATGAAAGTGCAGGTTACTCATGTGATAGTTTACAAGAATTGGTAATCCTTGAAACGAAATGTAAAGAAACGAATGATTCGCACTCGTAATATTCCGACTGATAGCAGAGCCGCCGCCGAGTCGCCGTATAATTTCATGCATCTGTAAGAATGCGAATAATAGTGCTAATTGCCAGATATTACGCCTCATGCGTATAGAGCAGCAGGAAAGCTAGGTTATGAACATCAGTGAGCTGTTTTATTACGTAGGTTAGGCAATCAGCGAGGTGAGAAAGCTAGGTTAGAAAGTGCAGGTTATCATGGATAGTTTACAGAATTGAATCCTTGAAACGAAATGTAAAGAAAGCGAATGATTGTACTCGTAATATAAAGCAGAGTAGAGTATTTGTCACGCGAATCTGAGACTCGAAGCTGGAAACGGCTGGCGTTTGAGGACGAATTGTTACGTGTACATCTCGCTCACGGTGTGAGCAGAAAGGGGTATTTTTCGTCTTCTTTTCACGAAACGGGAAGAGGGGGGTTTTTCTTCTTCTTCATCGTCAGCTCTCGTTTTTTTTTTTTTTTTTTCCGTCCCGCCGCGTTCGAAAATATCGAACTCGCTAAAAGCCATTGACCAAACTGACACCGTAAACCAAAACAGCAACGCGGTTCTTCACGATCGCTCTCCCGCTACGCGGCGGATATATCGAAACTCGGATTTGGTTGTATTCTCGAAAACCGTGCTCGCTTCGCTGCTCTACCGCACAAACATCTCTTCTTTGGCCGACGCAGTATGTTCCTTTCTGCTCTTGGCACTGGTGCCAACACGAGATTCAGTAATAATCACCTTCACTCGTTAATAATCTCCTTCTTAACGAATCAAAGACCTAGGTGAAACCGGAAAAGATTTCGAAAGAAGCACTCTGCGCGTACGTTTATTGTTCTTTCATTATTTGCCGTCGCGAAGGACAAGGGTTTACACCAACATTGGCAGCGTGAATACGACGCGGACCGTGTGGTGGGGATGGGCGTGGAATGCGTTGGCGCGAGAAAGAAACATATGAATGTCGATCACAGAATGTGCAACCTACACGCAAAAAGTCGCCCTGTATACCAAGTTTCTAATCCGAGGACGAGCGGAATGTAGTCGTTTTACTTACAAAAGGAGAGTGAATTGCTTTAAAGGCAGATTGAGCGCAGTGGCAGTGTAAATACCTGTTTCTGTTCGTCTCGCAAAATCATAGCAATGTATCGCTCGTCATGTTTGCACCACCTGCGGCCGACATGTTTGTTTCGTGTGGACATGCGTGAAGGCATCTGTCTTTTTGTTACGTGAAATCTAGTATTCGTGGTTTGTTTTAGCAAGTTCGCGTAGAAAGTGTGCAGTGAATGTGTTTGTGATATAGCAATGTTAGTCTTCATGTGGTCGGTGAATTACTCGTCTTTGTACCGTGAACAGCTGATCGTCGTGTCGTTTTATCTTGAGTGAAAAACTTCAATGTTTTGATCGGAGCCCGTGCTATCACTAGCATTGTCGCTTCGTGATTGTTACGCGAACGTTTCGTAGTTTCCAAGAAGGGGCTTATATTATTAATGCGAAGGCAAAGATTCGAACACACTGACACGCAGGCAGGAAGTTAATTGCTTTAGAGAATAATTGTTCTTTCTGCTGTGATGGGAAATGTGTTTCGTGAGCTAGTGAGAATTCTGGAGTTGGTGTTTGTCGGGTTCATTCTAAAAATAGTCGTGGCTGTGTTGTAGGTGGTTGATAGATAAGCAATGAATTTGTTTTGATTTTACAGTGTAAAACAGTGGTGAAGAGCTCAAAGTGTGAGTTCTAGTGCTTCTGTGTTCGGTTTTATATACTGAAGGCATTTCATCTTATGTTTCGGGTGTTATGATCTGAGAGAGGAGAGAATAATAACAGTGTGTTTTATCTTCATTGTTTTATTTGTTCTCAAACGTTTCGTGCAGTGTAGTGAGAAGTCCTCTGAAATTATATATATTTTAAGAATTTTAAGTTTAGGAAGGAAAAGTGTAATGCAGATAGGAAAATGTTTCTGGATGTAGGTGGGTTTTTTTTTTTTGAAGTGAAATCAGTTAGAAGTGCAGTGAAAGTGCTTTAGTGAAAACGTGTAATCCAGATCTAGTAAGGTCGTAAAGGGATGTATTGTTGTGTGATGTTGTTAACTTGAGCAAATTCATCTTAGGTTTTCTGATAATTTCTAATTTATGTTTCCAAACAAGTGTCGGAGTGGTGTTGTGAGCAGTGTATCTGTTTGATAGGAAATGCCGTCTCTTCGTGTTCTGATGATTCTGATTTACTTGTAGTGCAGGTTAGGTTAGCTGTGCTGAGGTTAGGTTAGTTAGGTTACGTGAGCTGGGGTTGGTGATTCTTTCCCACCAGTTATACCTGAAAGGGGTCTGTATTTGCAAACTGGTGAGAATGTTCTTTGTGTAACAATGTGCTTTTGCAGCTCATCTGTAGCGCTGCCGAGTAAGCGCAGTGACGAGACGGTGTCATCACAATTGCACTCAGTCGCAGCCGAAAAAAAAGGAAATAAAGATTAAAAGAAACCCTAAAACTCATCCTGTCCCCTTAAATGTATGTATTTCGCAGAGAGAGCGCCGCCGCCGCGTCGCCTGCCAGTGCTCCAGGTATAATTTAATGCATCTGTAAGAAAGTGAATAAAGTGCAATTGCAGATATTACGCCTCATGCGTATAGTCAGCAGGAAAGCTAGGTAGGAACATCAGGAGCTTTTAAGTGAATATTACGAGTTAGGCAATCGAGGCGAGGTGAGGAGCTAGGTTATGAAGTGCAGGTTACTCATGTGATAGCTTAAAGAATTGGTAATCCTGAAACGAAATGTAAAGAAAACGAATGATCTGCACTGTAATATTCCGACTGATAGCAGAGCCGCCGCCGAGTCGCCGTATAATTTCATGCATCTGTAAGAATGCGAATAATAGCTAATTGCAGATATTACGCCTCATGCGTATAGAGCAGCAGGAAAGCTAGGTTATGAACATCAGTGAGCTCGTTTTATTACGTAGGTTAGGCAATCGAAGCGAGGTGAGAAAGCTAGGTTATGAAAGTGCAGGTTACTCATGATAGTTTACAATTAATCCTGAAACGAAATGTAAAGAAAGGAATGATTCGTACTCGTAATATAATAGCAGAGTAGAGATTTGTCACAGCGAATCCGAAAACTGTGAAACGGCTGGCGTTTGAGGACGAATTGTTACGTGTACATCCCCACTCACGCTGTGAGCAGAAAGGGAATGTTTGTCTCTTTCACGAAACGGAAAAGGGGGCATTTCTTCTTCTTCATCGTCAGCTCGCTTTTTTTTTTTTTGTCCGTCCGCGCGTTCGAAAAATATCGAACTCGCAAAAGCCATTGACCAAACTGACACCGTATAACCTAAAACAGCAACGCGGTTCTTCACGATGCTCTCCGCCTGCTACGCGGCGGATATATCGAAACTCGATTTGTGTATTTCTCCGAAAACTGTGCTCGCTTCGCTGCTCTACCGCACAACATCTCTTCTTTGGCTGACGCAGTATGTTCCTTTCTGCTCTTACACTGGTGCCAACACGAGATTCAGTAATAATCACCTTCACTCGTTAATAATCTCCTTCTTAATGACCAGACCCAGTGAAACTGAAAAGATTTCTGAAAGAAGCACTTTACGCTTTACGTTTATTGTCTTTTCATTATTTGCCTAAGATATGGTCACACCAACATTTGGCAGCGGAATGGGATTGACGCGTGACTGTGTGGTGGGGATGGGCGGAATGCGTTACGCTGAGAAAGAAACATATGAATGTTTACCAGAATGTGCAACCTACACGTGCAAAAAGTCGCCCTGCATACTCAAGTTTCCAATCCAAGACGTAGCGGAACGTGGTCGTTTTATTTACAAAAGAGAGAATTGCTTTAAAGGTGGATTGAGTGCAGTGGCAGTGTAAATTCGTTTCTGTCTGTCTCAAAATCATAGCAATGTATCGCTCGTCATGTTTGCATCTAATTGCGGCCGACATGTGTCTGCATCGTGCGGATACGCGTGATGGCATCTGTCTCTCTTGTCACGTGAATCTAGTATTCGTGGTTTGTTTCAAAGTGAGATCTGGGCGTAGAAAGGTGCAGTGAATGTGTTTTCGTGATATAATGTTACAGTCTTCATATGTGGTCGGTGAATTACTTCGTCTCGTACCGTGAACAGTCATTGATCATCGCGTCGTTTTATCTCGAGGTAAACTTAATGTTTTGATCGGAGCTCAAAGCACATCACTAGCATTGTCGTTTCCGTGATTGTTACGCGAACGTTCTGTAGCTCCGGAGAAGGGGCTTTATTTATTAATGCGAAGGCAGATCTGAAACACATGACACGCAGAAGCAATTGCTGAATAATTGTTCTTTCTGCTGTGATGGGAATGGCCTGAGCTGTGAGAATCTCTGGAGCTGGTATTTGTCGGTCCATTCTAAAAATAGTCGCACAAAAGGTGGTGGCCTGATAGATAAGCAATGTGAATTTGCTTTGATTTTACAGGTAAAAGAGTGGTGAAGATCTGCAAAGCGTGGTCTAGTGGCTTTGTGCTGTCAGACACTGAAGGTGACTTATCCAGGCCTGTTTATGGATCTGAGAGAGGTGAATTACAATATGTGTTTTTTTTTATCTTCATTGTCGTAATGGTTCAAACGTTTCAGTAGTGTGAGAAGCCCTGAACGCATTTAAGAATTTCTAAGTTTGTGCGAAGGGAAAGTAATGCAGACAGGAAAATGTTTCTGTGATGGTATTTTTTTTTTTTTGAAGTGAACGGTTAGAAGTGCAGGAGTGCTTTAGTGAAAACGTGTAATCCCGTGATCTATATAATTGTAGTGATTGTATTGTTGTGGATGTGTTAATTTGAGCAACTATCTTAGGCTCTCTGACACCTTAATGTATAATTTCAAACAAGGTCGAGTGGTGTTGGTGCTCAGGAGTGGCCCGTGATAAGGAAATGCCGTCTCTCACAGAACTGATTGACTTGATCACTTGTAGCAGTAAGAAGAATAAATGAGGTTGAAGAAGAAGTTACGTGAGCTGGGGCTGCGACTCCTTCCACTAGTTACACCAAAGGGTCTGCATTTGAAAAACTGGTGAGAATGTTCTTTGTATCATATGCTTTTATTTCATCCAGCCACATGAGTAAGTGCAGGACGATTTCCAGGCCACTGCTAAATTGCACTTCAGTCGCAGCTGAAAAAAAAAAAGGAAATAAAGATTAAGAAACCCTAAAACTCATCCTTTGTCCCCAAATGTATGATTTTCGCAGCAGCAGAAGCAGCTGCTGCCGCGTCGTCACAGTGCCCAGGTACACTGAATGATCTGTGTGAGTGAATAATAAAAGCACTGTTATTACGCCTCATGTGTATAGTGCAGCAGGGGAAAGCTAGTATGAAACACTGTGGCTTCTTTGAAGGTGAACACATGTAGAAGAAAATTTAAGAGGAAAAAACAGTTATGAAAGTGGTCGTGATAGCTTGCAATCCTGAAATGAAACAAAGAAAACGATCGATCTCACATCAATAAGCCGCCGCCGATTGCCCACAGTGCTCGAGGTATAATTTAATGCATCTGTAAGAATGAGAATAATAGTGCTAATTGCCAGATATTACGCCCATGCGTATAGAGCAGCAGGGAAAGTTACATGAAAACATCAGTGAGCCGTTTTACGCAGGTTAGCAACTGGAAGGAGGTGAGAAAGCTAGGTTATGAAAGGCAGGTTACTCATGTGATAGTTTATATAATCCTTGAAAACGAAAACAAAGAAAGCGAATGATCTGTACCGTAATATAACAGTAGAGTAGAGATTTGTCATTGCCAGCTGAATAAAGCCGCGAAACGGCTGGCGTTTGAGGATCGAACAAACATGTGTACATCTCACTCACGCTGTGCGGGAGCAGAAAAGGAATGGTTCTGGTCTCTTTCACGAAACGGAAAAGAAGTACTTTCCTCTTCACTGTCAGCCTGCTTTTTTTTTTTTTTTTGTGTCCGGTCCCTGCCGCGTTCGAAAACACGAACTCGCAAAAGCCATTGGACCAAAACTGACACTGTGTCAACCTAAAACAGCAACGCGGTTCTTCACGATCGCTCTCCGCCCATATGCGGATAAATGGAAACTGATTTTGCTATCTGAAAACTGCGCTCAAGCCAGCTGCTCTACCGCACAAACATTTATCTCTTCTTTGGCTGACGCAGCATGTTCTTTCTGCTCTTGGCACTGGAAGCAACACGATTCAGGTAACAATCACCTTCACCGTTAATAATTCCTTCTAATGAATCAAAGACCAGGTGAAACCAAGATTTTTGAAATAGTTACCTTTACGCTTACGTTTATTGTTCTTTTCATTATTTGCTGTCGCGAAGGGACAAGGCTGCATACCAACATTGGCAGCGTGAACGACGACGCGACCGTGTGGTGGGGGATGGCGTGAAATGCGTTGGCGCTGAGAAAGAAACATATGAATGTCGATCACAGAAACGCGCAACCTACACGCAAAAAGTCGCCCGTATGCTCAAGCTCTAATCCAAGGACGAGTTGAAATGTAGTCAGTTTCACTTACAAAAGGAGATGAATTGGCTTTTAAAGGCAGGATTGAGTTATGGCGTAAATACTCACTTGTTCGTCTCGCAAAATCATAAAGCAAATGTATCGCTCGTCATGCGTTCTGCACCCACGGTAATGACATGTGTTCGCACTGTGTGGATACGTGGATGGCATCTGGTCTTCGTTACGGAAATCTAGTATTCGTGGTTTGTTTCCAAAGTGACCTGGGCGTAGAAAGTGCGTGAATGTTTGCAGATAGCAATGTTACGTCTTCATATGTGGTCGGTGAATTACTGCCCTGTACCTCGTGAACAGTCATCGTCGCGGTCGTTTGACATCTGAGGTAAACTTTCTGTCGTTTTGACTGAGCTCCTGTGCCACTACCATACTTGTCGCTTCGTGATTGCTACGCGAACGTTCTGCAGCTCTGAGAAGGCCTACTTATTATTAAAGTGGAAGGCAAAGATTCAAACACACTGACACGCAGGCAGGAAGTGCAATTGCTGAGAGAATAAATTGTTCTTCTGCTGGGAAGGGAAGTCGTGTTCTGTGAGCTTGTGGAGAATTCCTGGAGCTGGTGCTCATCGTGGTTCATCCTAAAAACAGTCGCAGCCGTGCTGTGCGGCCTGATTAGACAAGCAATGGAATTTGTTTTGATTTTACAGTAAACAGTGGTGAAGAGCCTAAAAGGTGGAGTCCCAGGTGCTCTGTGTTCTGCTTATATAACAAGGCATTTCCCATCTTATGTTTGTTTGGTGATCTGAGAGAGAGAGAATAATAACAGTGTGTTTTTTTATTCATTGTCACGACCAAACGTTTCGTGGTAGTGGTGAGAAGTCCTCTGAAATTATATATATTTTAAGAATTCTATTTAGTGAAGGAAAGGTAATGCAGATATGGAAAATGTTTCTGAGGTAGGGCTTTTTTTTTTTTTTGAAGTGAAATTCAGTTAGAAGTGTATGAAAGTACAGTGGAAATGTGTAACTGGGGGATCTAGTAAGGCCTGTAAAGGGATGTATTGTTGTGTGATGTACACACCTGAGCAAATCCATCTCTAGGTTTTCTGATAATTCTTAAATTTATGTTTCCCAAATTGTTGCCGAGGAAATAAGCTCAGGAGCAGGTATTCGTGTGATATGGAAATGCCCTTCGTGTCTCCATTGACTTGATTGACTTGTAGTGCAGGCTAGTTAATGTTGAGGTTAGGGTTAGGTTAGGTTACGTGAGCTGGGTTGGGGTGACTTTTCCTAATAGTTACCGAAAGGTCTGTATTTGTAAAAACTGGTGAGAATGCCCTTGTGTATCACATGCTTCTTTGTAGCCCATCTGTAGCCGCTGCCGAGTAAGCAAGCAGTGACGAGACGGTATGTCAAGCAATTGCACTTCAGTCGCAGCCAGAAAAAAGAAATAAAGATTAAAAGAAACCCTAAAACTCATCCTGTCCCTCAAATGGCTGTATTGCAGCAGAGAGAAGAAGTTGCTGCCGCCGCGTCGCCTGCCAGTGTTCAGGTATAATTTCTAATGCATCTGTAAGAGTGAATACAGTGCACTGCTGCATGCCTCATGCGCAGCAGCAGAGCTAGGCGAACATCAGAGCTTTTTGAAGCGTGAATACAAGCAAAATGGCGAGGTGGAAAAGCCAGGTTATGAAAGTGCAGGTTGCCCGTGTGATAGCTTCAGAATCCTGAAACGAAATGTAAAAGAAACGAATGATCTGCACTCGTAATAAGCCGCCGCCGAGTCGCCTGCCAGTACTGAGGCACCACGCATCTGTAAGAACGAGAATAAAAGCACTGCTGATATTACGCCCATGCGTTAGAGCAGCAGGAAAGCTAGGGTTATGAAACATCAGCATTTCGTTTCGACATGTAGGTTAGCAATCAGCGAGGAGAAAGTTTAGGCGTGAAAGCAGGTTACTCGCGTGGACAGTTTTACATAACTTTTGAAACGAAATGTAAAGAAAGGAATGATCTGCACTGTAATATAATAAGAGTAGTACTTGTCACGCGGCCGAGACCAGTTGCGAAACGGCTATGTTTGAGGACGAATTGTTACGTGTACATCCTACCACGCTGTATGCAGCGATCGTTTCTGTCTCTTCTACCGAACGGTAAGGTACTTCTTCTTCATCGTCATTCGCTTTTTTTTTTTTTTTTTTTTTTTTGTTCAATCCTGCCGTGTCTGGAAAATAATGAACTCGCAAAGCCGCATTGACCAAAACTGACACTGTACAACTAGCCAGCAAATGGTTCTTCACGATTGCTCTCTGCTCACGCAGGATATCGAAATCAATTTTGCTGTATTTCCTCCGAAAACTGTGCTCGCTTACAGGCTGCTCTACCTGCACAAACATCTTCGCCGACGGTATGTCTTTCTGCTCTTTGCACTGAGGCCGTTACGAGACCTGTACACTCACCTCGTTAATAACTTCTCTTAATGAATCAAAGACTTAGTGAACCGGGAAAAGATCAAAGAAGCAATTTACGCTTACGTTTATTGTCTCTACTACTCTACGTCGCGAAGGATAAGGTCTACACCTGGCAGTGCATCGACGACGCGTGACCGTGTGGTGGGGAGTATGGAATGCTGGCGCCGAGAAAGAAACAGGAATGTCGATCACAGAACGTGCAACCTACACAAAAAAAGTCGCCCTGTATACCAAGTTTCAATCCAGACAGCACAGAAGTCAAGTTTTTATTTACAAAAGGAGTGAATTATTTTCAAAGCGATTGAGCGGCAGGTGTAACACCCGTTTCTGTTCGTCCTGCAAAATCATAGCAATGTATCGCTCGTCATGTCGGTAACTAACGGCATTGAGCGCGTGTTCGCATCGTGTGTGGACATGCGGGATGGCATTCGTCCTCTGTTACGCAAACGAAAATTGTGGTTTGTTTGTTGAGATCTGGGCGAAAGTGTGTATGAATGCGTTTTACAGCAATGTTACGTCTTCATGTGGTCGGCGGAATTACTTCATCTTTAAACTCGTGAACAAGCTGATCGCCGTCAGCGTCGCTCATCTCGAGTAAAACCGGATCGTTTTATTCGGAGCCTCGTGCCACCACCAGCATTGTCGTCCTCGTGATCATGCAACGTTTCCGTAGCTCTGAGAAGGCTTATTTATTATTAATGCGAAGGCAAAAGATCTGAAACACACCGACACGCAGGAAGTGTAAATTGCTTTAGAGAAACAATTGTTCTTTCACAGATGGGTCATGCCTGCAGGCTTCAGGAGAATTCTGAGTTGGTGTTTGTCGGTTCATTCAAAAGAATAAAAGGGGTTGTGGTATTTGATAGATACAATGTGAATTTTGTTTTGATTTTTACAGTGAAACAGTGGTGAAGAGCCCCTAAAAGTGTGAGTCTTAGTGCTTCTTGTGTTTCGGTTTTATATACTGAAGGCATTTATCTTATGTCTAAAATATGATCTGAGAGAGAGGAGAGAATAAATAACAGTGTGTCTTTATCTTCTTCATTGTTTCATTTGTTCTCAAACGTTTGTGCAGTGTAGTGTGATAGCTCTGAAATTATATATATATTTTAAGAATTTTAAGTTTATGGAAGGAAAGTGTAATGCAGACAGGAAATGCTCTGCATGTAGGTTTTTTTTTCAAAGCAACTAGTTAGAAGTGCATGAAAGTACTATGAAAACGTAATCCAGATTCAGTGTCTGTAAAGGGATGTATTTGTTGCATGTGAAGGGAATTTGAAAACCATCTTGGGTTTTTCTGATAATTTAATTTATGTTTCCATTTGGGAGTTTTGGGGGTCGGAAGGTATTGGGATAGGGAAATGCCCTTTTCTGTTTTCTGATGATTCTGTTTTAAGGGGGGGGTTGGGTTATGTCTATAGGAGTTGGGTTATGAGCGGGGTTGTGACTTTCCCCCCAGTTTAAAAAGGGGGCGTATTTGAAACTGGTGAGAATGTTTTTGGTATAAATGTGTTTTTTAGCTCACCCAGCCGCGGAGAAAGGGCAGTGAGGGCCACCAAATTGATTTCAGTGCAGCAAAAAAAAGAAAAAAGATTAAAAGAAACCCAAAAAATCACCCTTTTGCCCCCCAAATGGGGTTTTTTTCCAAGAAGAAGCACCCGGCCCGCCGCCGCCGCCAGGCTCCAGGTATAATTTAATGCCCCCGAAGGGGGAATAAGGCTTTTGGGTTATTACGCCTCTCGTATAGAGCGGGAAAGTATTTTTGGGCCGGGGTTTTATGAAATGGGGGCAATCGTGGGAGGAAAAAAAGTAAGGCAAAGGCAGGTGCTCGGGGATAGTTTTAATCCTAAAGAAAGAAAAGAAAAAGACGACCTTGCCGCCGCCGAGTCGCCGCCAGGCTCGAGGTATAAAATGCATCAAGAATGAGAATAAAGGGAGCAATTGCCTCATGCGTATAGAACAGGAAAACAAAGGGAACATCAGGAGCTGTTTTATTTTGAGGTTAGGGGGAACAAAAGGGGGTGGGAAAAAATTTAAAGGGGAAAGGGAGGTTACTCCGATAGTTTAAAATCCGAAACAAAAAAGAAAGGAATGATCTGTATGTAATATAAACAGAGAGAGATTTTGTCCGAAACCGGGACGAAGCGCGAAACCCTGTTTTAGGACGAATTTTACGGTAAACCACTACGCTGTGAGCAGAAAGGGAATGTTTTTCTTTCACGAAACGGGAAAAAGGGGTTCTTCTTCTTATGCATTTTTTTTTTTTTTTTTTCTGCCCCCCGCTTGAAAATATGAACCAAAGCCATTGACCAAACTGACAGTACAACCCAAACAGCAACGCGGTTCACGTTTCCGCCCTACGCGGCGGAAATCGAAACCGATTTGCTTTTTTCCAAAACGTTCCTTTCGCCCTTACCGCACAAAATTCTTTTTTGGCGACGGATGTTCTTTCTGCCTTGGGATGTAAAAGATCTGAAAAATCACCCACTCCACAATCTCCCCTTTAAAGAATCAAAAACCTAGGGGAAACCGAAAGATTTCGGAAGACTTTCGCAGTTTTTTTTTTCATTTTTTGCCTGAAGGAAAGGGGTTTTTAAACCCAAAATTGGGGGCGGAAACGACCCTGACCGTGGTGGGGATGGGGGGGAAAAGGGTTTGGGGCCGAGAAAGAAACATAGAATGCGATCACAGAATGTGCAACCCACGC
>CAXIVR010000136.1:0-20187 GCA_964035755.1 Teleogryllus oceanicus | reverse complement strand
CATTTTCCCATGATTTATTACGCTTTTTGACTACTTTTGCTGTTGTTACTATTCCACTGCTTTTGTTACTATAGATTATAAAAATTTTTCCCTTTGCAAATGTAAATTGTTATATTTTATTTGAAATTCATATGATTATTTTATTTTTATTTTATCGTATAATTTAAAGATCACCACTTGAAATCATATTTTTTAAAGATAATATATTATATTCAGTAAACTTGCTCAATGCGATACTTGTATTGTACTGAAATTGTCTAATTTAAACAGAACCCGGGTCCTGCAAACAAATTTTAAAATATATAATGCGGAATCTTTCTAATGGAAAAAATACGGTCCTTGAGGTTCCGCTTTGAGCAAGTTACTGTATTAATGTTATAAACAATTTATTAATTTTGTAATCTTAAGAGATTTTTTAAAAGATGAATATTTAATATGGTATTTGAATCGTTGGCTATATTGCACCTTCCAGTTCCAAAAACCCTTCTTGTCACCTTACGCCCTCCAAGAACGGAGACCCTGACCACAGGCATATAAGATTTCTCTGAGAATGCCCCATGACAGGCCGATAAAATTAATGTCGGAAGGACGATGGTATAGAATATAATCGTGATTTTATAAATGACCTAATAACATAACCTGAGTAAAGGCCACAGGTTCGCGCACTTTTCTTGATACCCCACGCGGGAAGAGGCGGGTCCTGTCTACGTCACGGCTGTGCAGTGCTTCAACTTCGACGACAAACTCAGCAAATAGCGTCTTGGACAAATAACAATGAAATAAAGCAAGGTTTTAAATTCCAAATATTTTAATTATAGAAGGCTATTTTCGGAAGGAGCATTGTACGACAGGTCGTTAGAGTGCGGGGAAAATTTGAAAGCCCCATTGCAAAAGACGAAAGACCTGCAAACTGAGCGTGACGTTCCGAGTGGGCTCATTTTCTACGGGCGTAATGTGCCGAGCTGAGCCAGAACTAGGGCTGGAGGATCGAAACGCGCGATAGTAGCTGTGCATCAACTGATGTTACTGCGGTGCCTCGTTGGGAGGGGAAAGATCCTGGTTCGAGTCCCGACGGTGGCAGGATTTTCGACTCTGCTAAAAGCAGGGGGAGTTCAGTCCTTCCTGGGAAAATTTGAGGCTTGCTCTGATCGGTGTTTTCCCGTGTTTCTTCGATAAACACCGGCGAATGCCGAACAGTACCTAACAAACGGCCACGGCCCGGGCGCAATCTTTCTTGTTCTTCTTTTCCCTTTGTCCTACCTCTCCCTTTACACACGAACATGCACTATAACCACCCACGCTGGAAACGGTCGGAGCTTAGACAGCACCGTCTGGGCGGTGCCCCGCTGATGGAGATGCCGGTTACGTAAACCCGCTAGCCGACGGTGTTCGGTGCGATCTTGCCATCCAGCGGAGAAAGAATACCCCCAAACCCCCGGGAAGGAAAGCAACTACACTTACGGGACCTCGATGGTTGACGCGCCGGGAAATGAACAACCATATTAATTTTATCAGATTTGGCCCCTTGGACCAGTCCAAGTACAACATTTGTCAAGGTCCAGGACACGACACTGTCATTTCAAAAATAATATGATTTTAGATTAGTAACAGATTTAATCTTTTAAGCTAGATTTCAAACGACTACTATCATTGAATAATGGAAAAAGGGAATGGTCAGAAAAAGGTAACAAGCTATCTCAATGTCGAAACGTTTTCTTTTTCATGAGAACCAGCAACACTCATCAGTTAAAAGATTTTTTTTACTGGCAAGTCAACAACCTACTGAAATTGGTTTAAACTATCCAGGAATCCTAATCCTAGGTCTAAGCAAATCCCTTTTCCCCTGCAAGTTATGTTTGGGATCTTTGCGACACCTCAATAAACTTGTTTACGATGTCGTAACGCACATTAATACGGAATATTTAAGAAAAGCATATATTTTACACTTTCCCCATAATTTCCGCCGAACTTTTATGCCAAATTGATGTTTGCTACGCATTTTCAATTGATCAGGTTCCAGCCTTCCCTCTGATGAATGAAACATTTTTGTAGTGCAATTCAAAATTACTCATTTTAAACTGAAAAACTGCTTTATAAATCGCCTATAAATACAATGATGGTAAATAAGGATATGGGTTAGTTTACTTACTGGAAATGGCCCTAGTTTTGTCCTGTATCACGAACTAATTTCATGCTTTTAAAAAATAAAGTGTCGTTGATTCAACCAACATAACAGAACTTTGTATTTTTGTACGTACTTTTCGATACCAGGGCAAATGGCTATTTTCTAAACTTATAAGGTGATTAGTCGATTTGATACAATACAATTTCATGAAGAGTCCCTGAGATTAACATAAGCATTTTGAACCTCCCCAAAAACTAATTCCCATTGAACATTGTTAAGCACTAGTCTTGTTGACATCACTGTAAAGACCTCTCTTTGTTTCCAAATCACTAGCTCAACCAATTCATGCTATTTATACGCTGAGATGCACCAATTGCCTTATGTTTGAAAAAACAAAATCTTCCAGTTATTGGATGATCGATATCATCAAATAAGTACAATTCCACGTAGATTTCCTCGTAGTAAATTTCAGACAGAATACCCTTTTTATTTATTACGAAGAGCCTCTTTTTTATATCTACAGCCCAATTCATCCACCTTAGTTTGTCATTTACCAAATAAAACACATTTAAAATTTTCACATTAAACAGTTAAACTAACACGCCACTGGAAATTGACTCTCCCAAGTCCTTACCAAAATTCTATCGGTTTACTTTAATGAATTGTAAGGGGGTTTTTTGAGTACTTGTAAGACAGTTTAGTAGATTTTTGGTCTGAATCTATAAACGCTCGCTCGTGGCACATAGCGAAGTCGTTCCTGGGGTTCGTTCGATTCCGTCGATTCTGAGGGAAATTTTGTTCCAACAAAACGATTTTGGGCGCTTCACAAGGGCTAGTCCAACCCGTGAGTGTCAAACCCTACCCTACCCTTTATTCCTTCCCAATTGGCCGCTGGGCAGGTGACGCGGAGGCGCGTCGCGGAGATGCTACCTGGCGGTCCTCTTTGTAAACTGACAGACGGACAAAAATATAACGCCCTCTGGAATGGGGTATAGATAATGGAGGATTACTCCGCGCTCAACGCTCGACCAGAGGCAAGAGACGCGTGCGTCGATAAGTTGGATTAAGGGCGCAACAAAGAAAGAAAAAATGAACGTGGACTCGGGGTTTGACATATTTACCAATATTTTCTTTTTATATCCTCGGAAGACTAGAACGCATAATTTCTAAATTTTAACGGGACGTTAATTTAGTTTCTGATGTTTTTCTTCTGACCCTAATCTATTTCAATTTTCGTTTTCCAGTATGCGGGACCATATTCGTGTAGGGTTTGTGTTTCTGCCAAAATAAATTTGGCATTGAGTTGGATGGAATATACATTTGGGGGTTTCCCGATTTAAGAAAAATAAAGCATTTTATCCTAGATTGGCCCTAAACCTGGCCTGCCCAACTGACCTCAGATGACCTCGACGGTCGGTGGTTTGAACTGAAAAGGACATTGGGGGACACGTTTGGTTTGGAAAGAAGGAGAGAATGAAGAGCCCTCAGACGAAGTGGCTCAGGAGTGACCTTCAGAACGGATTGGCGTATTTTCATCTCTGGGTGGTTAAGTTCTGTGATGGGAAACCGCAATTGTCACAATATTTTCATAGTGATTTTCCCCAGGATTGGTTAAAAGTAAAATGAAAAAATTTTCAAACGGACGGATTAGGATCATATTTCTCAAAGAAAAACTGGGACTCAACCAAATTATGATTGAGGGGTGGAGATCTAAATAAACAAAATACCTTATCCTGTATACGTTATAACACGTTCTTTTCAGCTTTAAACACCAACAAACACAATTTTAAGTAATTAAAAGTTTTTAAACGCATGGCTTTATCACAGTCCATTTTGTCTTGCAACATTCAGTAGTTTTTTTATTATTGAATAGCGCCTTTAAATTTTCACTAGAAAGCTTGCTCTCAAGCATTTTGTCGATTTTTTAAAATAAATTTGAAACTGCCCGCAATTATTTCGAATACTAACTTCACTATCACTAAAATGCGACCAAAAGGAATTATCAAACGAAAATATTCTAACGAACCTTTTAAAAACAGTTCATCAGGAAATTCAGTGTCACAGATTCAAAATAACTGAACGTGCTTAAAAAATATGGACCTTTTTGTTTTGTAAAAACACAGGTCAAGCATTTTAGACAAAACGACTTTTTAGCGCCCCGAAATGATTTGTCGGACACCAGGGCAATGTTAAAATCCGAGACTGTCCCTGGAAACGGACTCGAGAAAAAGCTTGTCTTTACATTCTGAAATTTCAGGAGTTTAATAAAATCTTTCTCCCTGTAATTCAATATATTGTACTCTATCCTTTAAAAGTTCAAAAGGAAAAAAAAAATATTTAGTTTGCTGGCAATTGAATCCGGGATCTCTGGGTGGCGGACGCGTATTCTACAGAGGTAATTTTTCCCAAAATACACGGACATTCGTTTACTGTAGTAATACATATCCATGATAGTACATTTCAACTCAAAATTTTGGAAAATAATATTTTGATTTTTAAAAAGGTTCAAACCAATGTTTTTCCGATTATGTAATTCATCGATACTAAAAATAAATTTAAAAAAGATTACGTGTTTATGGGGGGACCTCTGTGAGAACACCGGTTCCAGAAACGATACTCATGGCAGTTTAACTTTTTTTTCGCCTTCAGAAGAAGAATATTCTAATCGGATGCCTGAAAACGGTTCTTTCGACAAAACCTCTATTGCGCCCTTACTAACGAAAAAGTGAATAATCTTCCTATGTGTAGTAAATTACCTCCAAACGTTGTGTTGTCAAAATTCAGTTTCTGTGGGGCCTTTAAAGCCGAAAAGCAATGCGCCTTAACTGTTTAGCTGATTTTCAAATTGTATTCCGATCGAACTGGGAACGAACATAGGCCTGAGTTACAAACGGATGTTCTGATTTTGTGGGGAGGGTATTTACTTTAAAATCATCATTTTCAAAATTTTCCAAAAAATTTCTCCATTTTTATTGCACTTTTTCTCAGAGTAAAGAACGCTTAAAAGAATGGCGCAGTTCTCATTTCCTTGAACCAGATTTTTGATGATTGCAGACGTTCTTACATTTTCAGGACTTCCACTAAATTAAAGATAGCGCTTTGTTCTTAATATTTATTGTTCAAAATAGGTTTTGAGGTGAGGTTGTGTGCAATTTTCGAAAACATGAGTAGTGTTCACGTAATTTAGCATGGAATTTAGGAAATTTTCAAACAAATATTTTCTCAAAAATTTCCCAAATTTTTTCCCTTTTTTTTCTTCCTTTAGAGCAAATAGTGATGTCTCCCTTTTCGGGAAACTGTATTTACGAAAATTCAAATATTAACATTGCTAAAGAGAATTGAAGATAAATTTTTTTTTTAAATGAATCTTTCGAAAAATATTTCCTTAAAAGGTCACGTACATTAAAAAAAAGTAGTTCCCGTAATGCAATTAATGCAATTGACAAAAAAATTTGAGGCTCAATTGTTTAATTCCCCGTGATAGAGCAAACAGGCTTAAAATGGAGGGTTTAAAAGGCGAGGGCTCATTTCATTGAACTCTGAATTGAAATTTATAAGTTGGAATAAAATAGCGAGATAATTAGTTTTAACGTCAGTAAAAATGAGTACGGGCCCAGCAGTGCTGTGTGTAGCGGTAATGCATGGCTCCATGGATGAGTTCCAATCTCAGGGGCAGGAAAAAAAGCTGATTGAAACACTTTGCAAGTTCATGTAGTATAGTTTAAAATTGCGTTGCTGTTACAAATAATGCGAGAAAATATGGGTGTTGCACCCCTTGTTTAATCGATACATAGTAATTTTTGAGGACTTAGATGATTTAATAAAGGTTCATTTGAAGATGCACATGATTTTCTTTTTTACGTGCCTATCCGTGGCAACACGGTAAACTGGGGGAAATTTGGGGATGGGTCTGCGTTCCCCCGCAGCGGTCGCCAGTTTGCTCGAGCTGTGTGAGCGGAAAGACGTTAAGTGTTTTGTTTTTTTCCCCTTTGTAACACGCCGTGATGGAGCGTTCGCGAACAGCGATACGCCATCAACGTTTGCGTGAGCTGGAAAGAAAAGCAACGAAAAATTCCAAGGGCTTCAGACACTGGGATTTAAGTCATAGTCCGGTAGGTGGCACAAGGCGTTCAAGGAAGGGCGGGGGAGGGCACCGATGAAACCCCTTTCTGGACGCCCAACAACGCCAGAACTGGCAAAATGGATCGTATGCGTGAGCTTGTGTTTCGACCTCGATTGGGGCATCCCGCAAATTGCACCCGCCTGTCCACATTTGCTGTACATTGCATAGTGACCGAGGGTCTGAAAATGCGCACGGTTGTGCAAGCTTGTGCCGAAACTGTTGTCGGAAGATAAGAAAAAGAATTTCAATTTCACTGTCAAGATTGTTTGGGTTTAATTCAAAAAGACCTGGGCTTCAATTCTGAGGCGAATGCTGGGTGTTCGAGAACGACCTCAATCGAAAAGTAGGCAGTGGTATAGAAAATAACCCCGCCCCAAAAACGCGCGAATGACAGTCCTCATCAAACCGATGCTCATTGCCTTCTTGGCCGAGGGAAACGTCCATTTTGAGTTTGTTCGCAGGAGAAACTATCAACCCCGGCCTTTACCTGGGGGTATTGAATTGAAATGCCGGGTCTCGCTCGTGGGACTGACATTCAACGAAAGGTCAATTCAGCCTGACAATGCCCTAGCCGCCCTTCATCGTTCCATCGTTCCTGATTCGAACAGTACCTGTGGCCCTCCATACCCTTTGCCCCGACTTGACGCCGTGCGAATTTTTGTTTCCCCGACGAAGAGAGAATTGAATGAAAACATTGGTAGCCCGTGGAAACATCCAAAAGCTGTTACAACATTCCTGAGGACAGTCGAGGAATTTCGTACCTTCAGACGGGCGAGTGTAATGAAAAGAAATGTATTTTGAAAATTTGGGGATTTTCACGTCCATCAATAAATCTATTTTCCCAGAAATGCGCATCTTTAATGGACCCCCGTACAACCCATAACGCCGAGTATTCTGGGGCAGTGATGAAAACTTGGAGAAAATTTATCGCAACTAAAGTACTGCTTCTCAGCATAGAAGGTATGGTGTTTAAATCGTATTGAACACTTTCTTCGTGATCGATTGAAAATCGATAACAAAACTTTGTATCCCCTCAACAGAAACAACGAGATAATTGTATACTAAAATTGTTGACTGATGTTCAACGAATTAAAGAAAATGTAGGGAGCTGGGTTACTGAACCTTTCATTAGTATTACAACTGATGGGAAAAGAAAACCAAAGAATTTAATATTAAACATTTTTAAATTTTTAGATCAATTCAATTTTTTCCAACTATTTTCTAATTATGAAGTGTCTTCAAAAAGCATCATTATTAAGTTATTGATGAATAAATTGTTGGTATTTTACTAGCTGGCACAGAAAGTAGTACCTTTAAAATTTTTTGGAAGATAGAGCCCGTATACGAAATTATTTTATTTTCAGTGAACTTTTTCGAACATGGACATGCTAAGATATAATGGTTCCATTTTATAATTTTTTTCAGTACACATAATCCTATCTTCTTTTAAGACAAAATTTACACTTTTGTCAAAAAGCGTTACGTCTGCTCAGGAAATTTCAAGTATAAAATGTTTTTCTTTCAATTTCCCTAAAGAAAAATTTAGTGAATGTTTAGTGATGTAGGAGGAGTCCATTTAAGATTTTTTAATTTTCGAATTTCATTTTGCAAGATTTGTCTTTCTTCATTTGCAAGGGCGATTTTTAAAACTTAACTGCGCAATTTTATACTTTACTTTAGCCAACGCCCGTCTATGGTGTTCAACCATTCGATGCCGAGCCTCCAGTAACGATTCAGGACGTCATTCGGGTGGGTGAGAGCTGTGCAGACTCTCAGGTGGCTGACTTTTATAAACGTAATGTTTTGCTCAATTCGAGCAGAAAATTAAAGGAAAATGGGTGTCGTGTGAAGTTTCCCAAATAAAAGATCCGTTTAAAATGCAAAAGTTCTAGAAATACCAGATGGATCTGGTAATATCCATTTTGGAAAAGGTTTTGTGTTCAAGTGAACCCCTAGTATTGTAAACATACGGGCAAGGAGAGGTTTTAAAAAACACTACCGATATCACTGACTCCCCAAACTAGTTTTTCCGTCAAAACCTCACAATTGAATTCAGCTTAGCAATCCCCGCAAATTCCAGCGTAGCTATACTTTCTCGATGCTACTTATACGAAAAGTAAAAATAGTTCATAGTTGTAGTATGTCTATATTTTCAATGTTGTAGAAAGTGATTAAGTATAACATCGTTGACAGAATCCAAGAAAGGCAGCTTCTCTGGCTCGGGCATGTATTAAGAATGGGAGAAGATAGATGGCCGAAGAAAATTATGCTATATCAACCTACAGGAAGGAAAAGAAGAGGAAGACCTAGAACATCGTGGTATGCAGGAGTACAAGAAGCCATGCGTGCAAGGAATATTGAAGAGGAGGAAGAAGCATGGCGAGACCGAGACCTGTGGCGTCGGAGGTGCGGGAAGCGGCGACAGCTGTAGGAACCCCGCAGAAGAAGAAGAAAGTGATTAAGAGATTTGAACGAAAATGTGACCTATACCATCTTTTCGAGCGTCCTGTCGGGTAACCGACGACAAGTTTAAGAAAATTTGTTGCAGTTTTTGTGAAAATTTTGAAAATATTGTGGCTCTGTGTAAAGTACCCAAAATTCAAACTATCCGTTCTATATTCGCTGGCTCTACTTGTTCAGAACGATCGGGGAATATCAGATTCGGAGAAAATCATTACGAGTTGATTGGCCGAATCGCTGATTTCCATCGCAGCATTACATATAGTCTTTACTACGTAAGTGCGTAGAAAGGCGAGAAAGTAAAAAAAAAAGATAGACCTCAAAACATCTGTCTGACCATCTGTGAACAACGCAAACTTTCAGACGATTTTCTCCAAACTCATATCCTTCATCAATTAACGTACTCGAGACTGCGAGTTGGAATCGAATATTTTGATTTTTGGGGATTTTACACGAAGCCTAATCATATTCAAACTTTTCTCAAAAATGGCTGCATTTTTTGTGATTAAACGTTATTCTCGTGTAGAGCAAAAACGCACTTTAAAAAGTGTGGAGGTCTCATTTTCGTCGAACTCTTTGAATTTTCGAAAATTGAAAAAAAATCATTTTTTTCGGCGTCTTCCTACAATTACTGTATTAAAGTTAGAGATTTTTCCTTAATACACTTTCTTCAAAGACAGACCTTTTAATAACGTCATGCACAGTTTTTCGAAGATATGGCTAGTTTTCTCGTAATTGTGCGTTAAATATAGGCAATTTAAACACTGTTATCAAAACCTCTCTGAATTTTCTTAATTTTTTCTCTAGTAGATCAAAGTTCACTTATAAAAATTGTGCAGGTCCCGTGATCGCCCTATTTTCGAAGAAAAAAATGACGTTTCAAAAATACAGTATTGATAATAAAGATATGTTTTCTTGATGGAATCTGTTGAAAAAAGTTAATCTTCCCCTCATACAGGTAGTTCTGGTGGTGCGGCAGATGACGCAATATTCATTACAATGTTCGTTAGATAGCCAAGTGAAGGAGTTGTACGCCATACTGATGTGGCGTCTCAAATTTACGCCATATTGAATTCGAAGTGTCATTTTTAACGGCGGCACTTAGAGACACTGAAACGGCATGGCGTGGTCATAATCGCAATGAAAAGAATTTTTACATTTGGTGCAAAGCTTTGGCTTTGAGCTCGTAGTATAAGAGGGCATTAAAAATGACACTCTGAATTCAATATGGCGTAAAGTGTGAGACGTCACTTCGGTATGGCGTACAACTCTTCACAGTGTTGCTATTCAACGAACAATACACAAGAATTAGCGGTGTACTCATTCCTCAATGGCATAGTTTTTTTGACACATTAAACTGACTAACTTCTCAAAAGTTTGAGTTTATCATACGCAGGTTTTTCTTGCTGATCCCAGTCTATACCTCCAGTCATCAGAGCAGACGGCCGCTAGAGTTCTCGCGAGGTAGCTGCTGAACTCGACTATTCTTCGATTAAAATATTAAGTCTGTTGACACTTATCAGCTGTTGACACTCAGCTGATCAAGTGTTAACGGACTTTATGTTTTAATTGAGGTATAGCTATCTAGCTAGTGACGAAAATCCTGCCCGTCTGGACTAGAACCCTAGGACCTCCCGGTCAGAAGCACTGCAGTGACATCCATTGATGCCCTAAGCCATCTTTGCCGGTACGTCACATTACAAATAGAGCGATATGTGCTGTTGTAACACCACTAGTTTTTCGCTAAGTTTTGTTTTAGTGCACAATGCATTGAATTGAATGTCAGAAAAATAATTTAATGTAGAGTTTGGCTTTTCAGTCAATTATCTATATTTTTGTCTTTTGTGGAGCCTCTGCTTCTCCTTGGATAGGATTTCTTAAGTGATTACTGAAATCTTAGTATGATAGAAAATGGTATATGATATTGGGTTACCGTTACAATAAGAGAAAGTACGTGCCACTAGTTAAAATTAATTCATAAGCCACAAATGTCCTGGTAGGTTGACTTGCACATAAAAGACATGGATTACTGCAATCGAAACTACAAAGCTGATTGACATTTCTAAATAGTCTCCTCCTCTGTCATCTCACCGTATTCTATAGGCGCGACAAGTTCGAACAGCCAAGTCAGCGCACCGCAACGAAACATGTCAACTCATTTATTGCTAATTAATTGCCAATTAATTGCCACAATTTGAATTAATTGCTACGTATTTTCGTGGAGAAACGGGTGTGCTAGCCTGACGTCAAGCACATCAGTTAATTTCGAGACAGAGCTCAACGAAACTATCTAATCATTTATTGCTAATTAATTGCCACAATTTGAAATTAATTTCACGTATTTTCGTGGAGAAAACGGGTGTGCTAGCTTGACTGATTAGCGCACACACAAGTTAAATTCGAGTCGGAGCTCAACGGAAATCATCTAATCATTTATTGCTAATTAATTGCCACAATTTGGAATTAATTTCCGTATTTTCGTGGAGAAACGGGTGTGTGCTAGCTTGACGTCAGCCAGCACACATAAGTAAATTCGAGTCGGAGATCAACGAAACCCTCAAATCATTTTTGCTAATTAATTGCCACAAATTGGAATTAATTATCACGTATTTTCGGTCGAAAATCAATATCCATGTCGGCAGCAATGACGCAACACCCAACATAAAAATAATGGAATATGAGAGAACAAACGAGCACAATCAAATAAAGCAAATATCAATTTAAAAAACGCTTGACAATAATTTATTACTCAAAACCAAATTTATTCCTCCAGACAGTTATGAAATAAAAATGTTAAAAAACGTCATAGTTATGACACCACGTACGACAAGCGAATAGGAGATTGAGCATATCAATCGATACAAAACCTAAACCCTCATATACATTTCAATAAATATTCAATTTTAATATATTACACCAAAGAAAAATTATAAACGAGGCAGTGTAATAAATACATATTGTTAAAATCGAACTACAATTATCAACCATGACAGATATTCAAATTCGAAAATAGACAGAACCAACGAGCACGATCGAATAAAACAATACAGTTTATAGACATTTCATACTGATTTTTTTATATTATACGCAAATGAATTGCTTCTGCCATTTATTAAATAAATACTTTTTAAACCTTCCTAGTTATGCAACGACGTACGACTTTCGAATAGGAAATGGGAGACTACCAACAAGCACAAATCACTAAAACCAATTAAATACACATTCAATACTTGTTTATTACACTAAAGATAAATTAATAAATGTTGCCGTGTGTTATATAAACATTGTTAAAACTGCAATAAGAGTTATCGGACCAAGACAGACATTCAAATTCGAAAATACAGAGAACCAACGAGCACAATCAAATTAAACGAAGAACATAGTTTATAGATGTGTGGTACTAATTTTTTACTCTATACACGATCTAATTGCTCCTGCCATTTATGATATAAAAATTTTAAAAACTTCGTCGTTATGCAACCACGTACAACATTCGAATAGGAAATTCGAGAGTACCAACGAGCACAAATCACTAAAAGCTATTAAATTTTTAAATACACACTCATAACTAGTTTATGACACTGAAGATAAATTGATAAATGTTGCCGTGTATTATACAAACATTGTTGAAACTTCATCAGTTATCGGACCTAGCCAGATATTCAAATTCGAAAAACTGGGAAACCAACGAGCACAATCAACAATCACATAAAACTGAGAACATAATTAATATAATATATATATATATATATATATATATATATATATATATACACATATACATATACACAATATATAAAATATTTATGTATTGTTTATTCGATCGTGCTCGTTGGTTTCTCTATTTTTGAATTTTAATAACGCTTGGTCGATAACTCTGATGCATTTTGACAATGTTATATAATACACGAACATTATAATTTTTATCTGTTGTGTAATAAAGTAGTATTGAAGTGTATTTAAATATAATAGATTTTAGACATTCCTGCACGTTGTACTCTCGCATTTCTATTCGAAAGTCGTACGTGGTTGCGTAACTTGAAGTTTGAAAGATTTATTACTTCATAAACGAGGAGAATTAAATCGTGTATAATGAAACCATAGTATCATATATCTATAGACTATCTGTTAGTTTTATGTGATTGTGTTTATGGTTGTCTGTATTTTGGAATTTGAATATATGGAATTAGTTCGATATCTCGGATGCAGTTTTAACAATGTTTCTATAATACACGGCAGCATTATATTTATCTTAGTGTAATAAACTAGCATTAAATGAGTATTTAATTTATATAATAGATTTTAGTGATTTGTACTAGTTACACTTTAATTTCTTATTCGAATGTTGTACGTTTCATAACATCGCATTTTAAAATTATTATATCATAAATGTAACATAATTCGTGTATACAATAAACATTTTGTATCAAATATGTATAAACTATGTTTTGGTTTAATTTGATTGTGCTCGTTGGTTCTCTGTATTTTCAGATTTTAATATCTGGCTTGGTCCGATAACTCTGATGCAGTTTTAACAATCTTTATATATTACAGCACATTTAATTATCTTCAGTGTAATAATCTATATTGAATGTATTAAATATTTAATAGATTTTAGATATTCGTGCTTGTTGGTACTCATTTCCTATTCGAATGTCGTACGTGTTGCAAAAATAGAAGTTTTAAAATGTATTATTTCATAAATGATAGGAGCAATTAAATCGTGTATAGAGTAAAACAATAGTATCATATAAATATCTATAAACTATCTTTTAGTTTTATGTGAGTTGTGCTCGTTCTCTATTTTGGAATTTGAATATCTAGGTTAATTCAATAACTCTGATGCAGTTTTAACATGTTTATATATAAACAGGCGACTTTTATCAATTTATCTTTGTGTAATAAACTAGTGTTGAATTGTATTTATTTTTAAAAAATTTTTAAAGCGTATCGTGCTATTGGATTCTCGCATTTCCTATTCAAGTCTACTACTTGCATATCTACGAAGGTTAAAAATTTATTTAATAAATGAGAAACAATTCATTTCGTATAATATAAAAATTAGTATAAATGTCTAAAAACTGTATTGTTTTATTAGATCTTTCTCGTTGGTTCTCTCTATTTTCAATTTGAATATCTGTTATGGTTGGAAAATTTTGATTCGATTTTAACATTTGTATTTACCCGTCGTTTATAATTTTTCTTTGGTAATATATTAAAATTGAATATTTTTTGAAATATATAGGAGGTTTGGGGTTTTGTATCTTTTGATATGCCCCAATTTCTATTCGATTGTTTTATATTTTGCATAACTTTCGACCAAATACATGATAATTAATTCCAATTTGTGAAAATTAATTAAATAAATGATTTCAATTTCCGTTGGGCTCCGACTCGAATTTCTTACGGATGTGCGGGCGACGTCAAGCTAGCACACACTTTCTCCACGAAAAGGGAAATTAATTCAAATTGTGGCAATTATGGGCAGTTAATTAGCAATAAATGATTATATGGTTTTCCCTTGACTCACTCTAATTTAACTAGTTGTGTGCTGGCGACGTAAAGCTGCACCACCTTTCTTCACGAAATAGAAAATTAATTCCAATTGTGGCAATTGTGTAATAATGATTTGACGTGTTTCGTTGCATGTCTGACTTGTTTCCAGCTTGCCACCTTATTGTCTCCACATTCGTATAGAATAGAACGCTCGCCAGGTCAAACCTAGGCTAAAGCATTTGTTTATGTGACCTCATCATTCTCGGACCTAAATGTTTCGATAAGAAGGCATTCGTAATCAATAGATTTGGGGAAATTTTACAGAATAGTTTAATTTTAGCCATCCGTTTGTACGTGTTCGAAAAGGTTTGGCAATTTTCGGATGAAATTGTAAAGTGCGCTCTAATCCTAATCATCAACCCGCCATATCCCTCTATAAAATAAATAATTTATAACTCTATGAAATAATAAATAATTATCAGTAAATAATTATAACTAAAATAAATAATTACAACTCTATAAAATAAATAATTATTTTTTTGTAATATACTTTGTTCTGATTTCCTGTATTTTATTTTTGTTTAGGAGATATGTCATAATTAAATATAAACCTAAGAAAGTTTCCGACGTGGCTCAGAAACCCCCAACAAACCCTATGGACGGGTATTTTTTCCTTCAGCTATCTTGGCTCTGCCGTATGTTGTATGATAACGTCGTAAGATAACGAGATCGAGTTTACTCACAATTCTACTATTGTGGTATCGTCATGGCACCATCTATCATTAACTGAGCTTTAGAATTCAGTATCTGCAAGTGTGAAATTTCTCAACTATCTAGAAACATTTGAGTGTAGGCAGATCCTCTTGATCGATCAATTTTGGGTATATTAATGAGTAAATTATTTTAGAAGGTTGCAAAATGTAAACATTATAAAAACAATAATCAGGAATATGAAAATGTACACCTATTTATTTTTGTCTGAATCAAATCCCTTATGGATTTGCATTTAAATTTTAAGATATAAAGGAGGATTTTATTGAAATGTTTTTTCTTTTGGACCTGCTTTTAGTAAAACATTAATTTTTATGTTATGACAACAAATGAGCTAATTTGTATGATTTTTTTCTTTTTTTCTTCGAAAACGACAAATTTCATTTTTACTTTTCCTTCTTTTTTATGTTTTGTTGTATGTTTTGCTGATTTAATCGATTTTAGTATCTTTTTAATGGTTCTTGCTAAAATATTCAGAGATTGCAACAAATGTTCTCTGGGTTCTGCTAGTCAAAGATTACTGTGTCGTCTTCAGCACCATTGTCAGTTCAACCGATTTCTGATATCTGAAGATAGTTTTCCCTGGAAATGAAAGCCCACAAAGTTTGCAGGCTGAGTTCATGAAAAAAGAAAGAGCTTCAATTACCCCAGAAACACAAACAAAACAGCTTGATTTACTGAACACCTCTTGATCAAATTCTTAAATCATTTGCTTTTGATTTTAAGGCATTTAAAAAACATTTAAAGAGCATTTGGGCGATGTTTTAAGTCATCAAATCCGTCCCGTTATGAATATGTATCAAATCTTTCTCCTTAAAATTTCAGTGCGATATCTCTGGAAAACTTCTGTGTACAGTATTTTTTAGAAAAAGGAAAACACCTTGTCTGGATTCGTTAATACTTTTAAGTATGAAATTCTCAATTTTATTATTAGATGTTATGGAGCTGAAGTTTTAATACTAGTAGACCCAAGGTTGGTTTTCGGCAACAATGTAGATTCAAGTGACCCAGCCTGTGCCTAAACCGTTCGCGTTTTTCTCCAAGTGATGTTCTCAGTTATCTGAAATCAGAATTGGAGTTTCAAACGGATATTTTGATTTTGAGGTAGCCTAATATAACCTCAAGAAGCATTTGAAATTTCTCAGAAATGGCTCCAAGTTTTGATTAAACTTTGTCCTGGATCCCAAAGGACACTTAAGAATGGTGCAGGTCTCATGTTCGTTTCAAATCCATGATTTTTGAAAATTGCAAAGGCAATTGTTTGGGCATCTTACTAAATTCGATTTAAAGGTGAGATTTTTTCTAATAATTTTTAAGAAAGACAGTTTAAAGAGTAATGATCATTTTGAAAATATGGTTTTTTCCTGTAGGCGCGAAATTTTTAAAGCTGTTTCTCAAAATCCCTCTAAATCTTTCTTTAAATTTCTCTTAGTATGTATAAAGTGACAATAAAATTGGCTCTAGTTCAGCAACTCCCCATTTCAAATTCAAAAATATATCATTGCTAAACTACAAATTTAAAGTGGATTTTGTCTTCAGTTCTAAAATAAGCCCCAAAAACTCCATGAGATTTTTCAAGAATAAAGTAATTTTGCGTAATTTCTGTTTGAGTTAATAAATTATCAAAATTGCCCAAAACACTCAACATTTTCCATGGATAGAACATAAACGCCAAAAAGATTGGGATTTTCGGGTAAACACTCTGGATTCTCCAAAATTGCAAAAGTTAGACATAATGCGAGAAAGTACTGCTGCTTGAAACTTATTGTTAAGCTCGCTCGTGGCACATAGAAGTCGCTACCCCTTCTCCCTGGTTCCGGGGTTTGATTCCCGTCGATCTCATGTGAAATTGTTCCTACTAAACGAGTTTGCTGCTTCTAAAGGGTCCGACCCCTGTGAAGTGTCAAACCCTGCTATCTTATTCCTTACCAATTCTGGCCCTGGGTGGGGACGCAGGAGCGCGTAACAGGATATGCCTTTCACCCGGCGTCCCCTTGACAACTACTGCGACGAGACTGACCGACAGGTTAATGAAGTTAATGAAGGTTACTCTCCCAAACGCGCAATTAAAGGTTATTCTCCCCTGAAAACAACGTGAAACCTAGACACAACCTGGATCCTGAAACAATAGTAAAGTTGATTATCTGTGGGGTAATGATGAACTAATGGTATTACAACCACTAACTTTCTGGTACCAGTTTTATGGGATAAACGCAACCCACAGCAGGCAGGCGAATGCATGGTAACGATGCTGCAAAATGTGTTTTATACTTTTCTGTTTTAAATAAATATTAACAAATTATAAATTCAGATTCCTGAGCAAATGTTTTTTTTTATTGTTTTTATTATTATTTATTATTATTGAATAAGGTTATTTTAAAAATAATTAAGTAATTAAAATATAATAAAAATTAATTTCTCATTTTTTTCTGATATATCCCGGGATTACTGTTCTTTGAAATCAACGGACATTAATCTGCGTCGATAAATGCTTCCATCCCCCAATCTTTTTTAAAGCTGGTCTCGGTACCTCAGGGCTGCTGTTTTGCTTGAAGTCGTGGCTTCCCGGGGCCAGTCATTTAATGATCTTGGCTGTTCGGCTGCGCCGCGTCGAAAGGGTGCTTTTCCGACGTTTCGACCATCTTTTCGTGTCTTCCTCGGCAGACCAGCCCTGAGGAAGACTACGAAAGATGGTAGCGTCAACCCTTCGACGCGGGGTCACGGGCAAGATCATTACTTTTTGCTGTTAACATATCCATCCCGATGAAGAAACCTCATTCAAAAAAACCTTATAGAGTGCTGAAGACCTTCTAAACAATTCGCCGTATAATTGCAGTAATTAATGCTAGCAACCAGATAGACTCGCTCTTGAGAATTCCGCTGTTTGAATGCACATTTTTAATTTTGAGTGCGCATTTCCATAGAAGTTACATTCTGCTGGAGCTTGTAATCATTTTTTAGGAATTTGAAAAAACATCCCCGGGCTTCCTCTAGTTTTTCGCTGCGTGAGCATTTGTTTTGATAGCAACCCTGTGCTCCATAAATGTAGATGTTTTTTATTTTTTATTTAAGTATGCATTAGAAATCATTAATTCAGATCCGCAGAACAAATTTATTATTTTACTACTACCCACTACTATTTTATTATTAGTTTATTATTATTAGTGTTGGAATTCCTGCAACAAAAATAATAAAGGGAGTTAGTGTTAGTTAAGGAGAAAAGAATTTTATTATGAATGATAAAAATTATGAAATTTTACATTGGGAGAAACAAACAAACCTCACAAAAAAAGATCAATCTGCTATTATTATTAGTGTTTTTATTATTATTGTGTTTATTTTTTATTATTCAGTTATTCCCATTTAAAGGGGGGTTTTAACTTGAATTCCTTTATGATGATTGTTTGTGTTTCTCTGGTATATTTTCTTCATGTGTTCCCGATTTTTTTCTTCCCTCTCTGTCATTTACATCCTGGCCTCTTCTTGCTTTCGGTTTTTAAATGTATGGTTTTTTATGGTTTCCTGATTTTTCTATTTCTGCATCGTTTATTTAACGTGTGCTTGTCTGAATCCTCCCCGACTTCTTAATCCATTTTGTTTTGTTGCCTGAGTTGATGACTATGAAATCCTTTTGAAATTCTGTTTCCCTTCATCCTATAGAACTGCATTCTTCTTTTTCTGAATTTTCCGTAATCTTATCAGTGTGTTTTAAATTTCTAATGGGTCTCATCATAAATCCTTACTCTTGTACCGGTCCCAAAAATTTTCTGAAATTTTTCCCTTTTTTGTTTCTCTATTTCTTTTATTTTTAGTGACCTCCGATTTGTGTCGTTTCGCCATAAAGTGCCTCGGAAATTTCGATAGTTTATAATGACTTAATTTTCCAATCTATTATTATTATTATTTTATTTATTATTATTTATTTGTTGTTTTTTGTTGTTTGTTTTTAACTTTCATTTTATCTTTCAACTATCATTAAAATGTTGGGGTGGGATTCTGGTACTCAAGAAAACGTACCAAATAATTTCTCCCAATCTGTCTTCAGTTTTACTGTTTTGACCAAATAAATCAAATCAAACGTCTTTCATTATTTGAATTGTATCTGGTGCATTGTAGAAACGTTTATAGAAACTAAAGCAGTTCAATATCAAACTCTGCGTTATACAGCAAAAACATTTCTGAAATAGGAACAATGATAGTATTCAGTAGATACCACGCCCAACTTTGCTGTGTTGCGCTCTCGACGTAGTTTTGCTTTTAGTCTATTCCGCTTCGCTTGTCATATGTCAGCCGTTATCACGTCAAACAAAATACATTTTGATAAACTGTCATTATATTATTTCAAGGTGTACAGTATTATTGGGAAAAACTTCCGTTATGAAAAAATCTGCTTGAATATTGAAGGATAAATTGGGGTTTAGAATGTTTTAATTTCCGGAGTTCAGAAATTAATGAAATCGGACCTATGCCCCGGGATTCAATCGTTCATCTGTTCGAGCAAATGATTAAAAAATATTTGGAATCGTTTGTTGACGTATTTTTAAATTCTCAATATATTTTTTTTTCGTCAAAAAACAGTAAAGCTATTTAAAACGAAATATAAGCGAAAATATAATCTGATTGCGTTTTCTTGAGGTCGAATCCCTTACTCTTGTACTTTTTATCATTGAATAATGAAGTGCCATCAAAGTGAGGATAGCAATTTAAAAATAGAAATTTTCTGTCCCGAAATTTAAAAAAAACATTTGCTCGTAAACGCTTTGAACAGCATTGCTAACAAAAAAGGGAAACCCCCCTCTGCTCTACCACCACCATCACCGCTAGTGAAAGGAAGCTCAACCTAATGTCCAAGCACAACAAAGGGCCTTTGCATTTTCTAAGATTGGGGAGTCAATTTTATAGGGGTTTTTCGAAAAACAAGACGTATCGTGTTTATTGGTGATATCGGGTTTATTCAAGTACGTACAGTTTTCGCCTCACGGCAAAATGGTGAAAATTTGGGATACTAATTTGATTTAAGTTTTCAACTTCCTTTCTATTCAATCATTAAAACGCCCGTTTGAATATTTTAATTCGTTTTATTTATTGAAACATAAACAATTCTCGGCAAATTTTAAAAACGCCGAGACAAGCTGTTTAGGCGAATATGATCCCAACCTATCTTTATTTATTTTTCTCTTCAGTAGTGCGACTTGCGTTGCTATTTTTATTT
>CAXIVR010000134.1:0-11914 GCA_964035755.1 Teleogryllus oceanicus | reverse complement strand
TTTCGATATATCCGCCGCGTAGCAGGCGGAGAGCGGTCGTGAAGAACCGCGTTGCTGTTTTGGGTTGTACGGTGTCGGTTTGGTCCAATGGCTTTTTGCGAGTTCGATATTTTTCGAACGCGGCGGGACGGACTTAAAAAAAAAAAAAAAAAAAAAAGCGAGAGCTGACGATGAAGAAGAAGAAATGCCCCTTTCCTGTTTCGTGAAAAGAAGACGAAACATTCCCTTCTGCTCACAGCGTGAGTGAGATGTACACGTAACAATTCGTCCTCAAACGCCAGCCGTTTCGCAGCTTCGGTCTCGGCTTCGCGTGACAAAATACTCTACTCTGCTATTATATTACGAGTACGAATCATTCGCTTTCTTTACATTTCGTTTCAAGGATTATGTAAACTATCACATGAGTAACCTGCACTTTCATAACCTAGCTTTCACCTCGCTTCGATTGCCCTAACCTACGTAATAAAACAGCTCACTGATGTTCATAACCTAGCTTTCCTGCTGCTCTATACGCATGAGGCGTAATATCTGGCAATTAGCACTATTATTCTCATTCTTACAGATGCATTAAATTATACCGAGCACTGGCAGGCGACTCGGCGGCGGCTTATTACGAGTGCGAATCATTCGTTTTCTTTACATTTCGTTTCAAGGATTACCAAACTATCACACGAGCAACCTGCACTTTCATAACCTAGCTTTTTCACCTCGCCACGATTGCCCTAGCCTACGTAATATTCACACTTCAAAAAGCTCCCTGATGTTCATAACCTAGCTTTCCTGCTGCACTATACGCATGAGGCGTAATAACTGGCAATTAGCACTATTATTCACTTTCTTACAGATGCATTAAATTATACCTGAGCACTGGCAGAGCGGCGGCGGCGGCTGCTTCTGCTGCTGCTGCGAAAATACATACATTTAAGGACAAGGATGAGTTTTTAGGTTTCTTTAATCTTTATTTCTTTTTTTCGGCTGCGACTGAAGTGCAATTGCTTGATGACACCGTCTCGTCACTGCTTGCTTACTCGGCAGCGGCTACAGATGAGCTGCAAAGCACATGTGATACACAAAAGAACATTCTCACCAGTTTTGCAAATACGAACCCCTTTCGGTATAACTAGTGGGAAAGAATCACCCAACCCCAGCTCACGTAACCTAACCTAACCTAACCTCAGCACAGCTAACCTAACCTGCACTACAAAGTAAATCAGAATCATCAGAACACGAAAGAGACGGCATTTCCATATCACACGAATACACTGCTCACAAACCCAACACCACTCACGACACTTGTTTGGGAAACATAAATTAGAAAATTATCAGAAAACCTAAGATGAATTTGCCTGCTAACAACACATCACACAACAATACATCCCTTTACGAGCCTTACTAGATCACGGATTACACACGTTTTCACTAAAGCACTTTCACTGCACTTCCTAACTGAATTTCACTTCAAAAAAAAAAAAACCCACCTACATCACAGAAACATTTTCCTGTCTGCATTACACTTTTTCCTTGCACAAACTTAAGAAATTCTTAAAATATATATAATTTCGAGGGCTTCTCACACTACACTGCACACGAAACGTTTGAGAACAAATGAAACAATGAAAGATAAAAAAAACACACTGTTATTATTCTCTCCTCTCTCCAGATCGCAAACACCCCGAAACATAAGATGAAATGCCTTCAGTATATAAAACCAAAACACCAGAAGTACTAGAACTCACATTTTTAGAGCTTTCACCACTGTTTTACACTGAAAAAATCAAAAACAGAATTAAATTGCTTTTTCATCAAGCCCCCAAACACAGCAAAAAGACTTTTTTTTAGAATGAACCAGACAAACACAACCCAGAATTTCACAAGCTCAGGAAACATACTTTTCCCCAACAACAGAAAAGAACAATTATTCTCTAAAGAATTTAACTTCCTGCCTGGTGTAGTGTGTTTGAATCTTGCCTGCATTAATAATAAATCCCCTTTCCCGAAACACGGAAACGTTCGCGAAAACACGAAGGGAAATGAGGGGGCACGGGGAGTCGATAAAAACATTGGTTTTAATGAGAAAAAACGACACGACGATCACCCGTTCCGAGGCAAAACAAGAATTTCACCCCCACATATGAAGACGCAGCTATATCAAAAAAACACATTCACTGACTTTTTCACCCCCGAATCTCATTTTAAAAAAACCACGAATCTAGATTTCACGTAAAAGAAGACGAATGCCATCACACGCATGTCCAAAAAGATACGAAACATGTGGGCCCGCGGGTTTAACATGAGAGCGATACATTTGTTTTTGCGAACGAACAGAAAGGGGTTTTTAACCCCCACTGCGCTTCTCCCTTTAAAAGCCCCACTTTTTTTTGTGTAAAGACCATTCCGCCTGCCCCGGATTAAAAATTTGGGGATGGGGGGGATTTTTTTGCGGGGGCCCAATTCGGGGAATCGAATTATAGTTTTTTGGGGGAACGCACCACGCCCACCCCACCACCCCAACGCTCGGTATTCCCCTGCCAATGTTTAAACCCTTGTCCTTCGGACGGCAAAATAAAAAGAAAAAAAAACGTAAGCGAAGGGTTTTTCGAAATTTTTCCGGTTTCACCAGGCTTTGTTTTTAAAGAAGGAGATTAAAGGGGGAAGGTGATTATTACTAAACTGTTGGACCGGGCCAAGAGCAGAAAAAGGGGAAAACAACTGCGTGGCCAAAGAAGAGATTTTTTGGGGAGAGCAGCGAAGGAGAAGGGTTTTCGGGGGAAAAATAAACCAAAACCCGAGTTTCGTTTAATCCCCCGGAGAGGCGGAGAGCGGTCGTAAGAACCGCGTTGTTTTGGGTTGAAAATTTGGTTTGGCCCAAATGGTTTTGCGATTTCGATATTTTCGAACGCGGCGGACGGATTTAAAAAAAAAAAAAAAAAAAAAAAAAAGGAGAGCTGAAGAAGAAGAAGAAATGCCCTTTTCCCGTTTCGTAAAGAAGACAAAAATTTCCCCTTTCTCTCACAGGGAGTGAGATGTACACGTAACAATTCGTCCTCAAACGCCAGCCGTTTCGCAGCTTCGGTCTCGGCTTCGCGTGACAAAATACTCTACTCTGCTATTATATTACGAGTACGAATCATTCGCTTTCTTTACATTTCGTTTCAAGGATTATGTAAACTATCACATGAGTAACCTGCACTTTCATAACCTAGCTCTCACCTCGCTTCGATTGCCCTAACCTACGTAATAAAACAGCTCACTGATGTTCATAACCTAGCTTTCCTGCTGCTCTATACGCATGAGGCGTAATATCTGGCAATTAGCACTATTATTCTCATTCTTACAGATGCATTAAATTATACCGAGCACTGGCAGGCGACTCGGCGGCGGCTTATTACGAGTGCGAATCATTCGTTTTCTTTACATTTCGTTCTCAAGGATTACCAAACTATCACACGAGCAACCTGCACTTTCATAACCTAGCTTTTTCACCTCGCCACGATTGCCCTAGCCTACGTAATATTCACACTTCAAAAAGCTCCCTGATGTTCATAACCTAGCTTTCCTGCTGCACTATACGCATGAGGCGTAATAACTGGCAATTAGCACTATTATTCACTTTCTACAGATGCATTAAATTATACCTGAGCACTGGCAGGACGCGGCGGCGGCGGCTGCTCTGCTGCTGCTGCGAAAATACATACATTTAAGGACAAGGATGAGTTTTTAGGGTTTCTTTAATCTTTATTTCCTTTTTTTCGGCTGCGACTGAAGTGCAATTGCTTGATGACACCGTCTCGTCACTGCTTGCTTACTCGGCAGCGGCTACAGATGAGCTGCAAAAGCACATGTGATACACAAAAGAACATTCTCACCAGTTTTGCAAATACGAACCCCTTTCGGTATAACTAGTGGGAAAGAATCACCCAACCCCAGCTCACGTAACCTAACCTAACCTAACCTCAGCACAGCTAACCTAACCTGCACTACAAAGTAAATCAGAATCATCAGAACACGAAAGAGACGGCATTTCCATATCACACGAATACACTGCTCACAAACCCAACACCACTCACGACACTTGTTTGGGAAACATAAATTAGAAAATTATCAGAAAACCTAAGATGAATTTGCTCAAGTTAACAAAACATCACACAACAATACATCCCTTTACGAGCCTTACTAGATCACGGATTACACACGTTTTCACTCAAAGCACTTTCACTGCACTTCCTAACTGAATTTCACTTCAAAAAAAAAAAAAACCCACCTACATCACAGAAACATTTTCCTGTCTGCATTACACTTTTTCCTTCGCACAAACTTAAGAAATTCTTAAAATATATATAATTTCGAGGGCTTCTACACTACACTGCACACGAAACGTTTGAGAACAAATGAAACAATGAAAGATAAAAACACACTGTTATTATTCTCTCCTCTCTCCAGATCGCAAACACCTCGAAACATAAGATGAAATGCCTTCAGTATATAAAACCGAAACACAAGAAGCACTAGAACTCACACTTTTAGAGCTCTTCACCACTGTTTTACACTGTAAAAAATCAAAAACAGAATTCACATTGCTTATCTATCAAGCCACCACAACACAGCACACGACTATTTTTTAGAATGAACCACGACAACACTAACTCCAGAATTCTCACAAGCTCATTTGAAACATATATATTTCATCACAACAGAAAAGAACAATTATTCTCTAAAGCAATTACACTTCCTGCCTGCGTGTCAGTGTGTTTCCGAATCTTGCCTTCGCATTAATAATAAATAAAGCCCTTCGGAAACTACGGAACAAGTTCGCGTAACAATCACGGTTAAGACAATGCTAGTGGTAGCACGAGAGCTCCGATCAAAACATTGAAAGCCTTAATAATTGAGATAAAACGACACACGACGATCAGCTGTTCACGAGGTACAAAGACGAAGAAGTAATTCACCGACCATATGAAGACGCACATTGCTATATCACAAAAACACATTCACTGGGTACACTTTCTACGCCTGAATCTCACTTTAAAACAAAACTACGAATACTAGATTTCACGTAACAAGAAAGACGAATGCTATCACACGCATGTCCACACGATACGAACACATGTCGGCTGCAGGTGGTGCAAACATGACGAGCGATACATTGCTATGATTTTGCGAGACGAACAGAACGGGTATTTATACTGCCACTGCGCTCAATCTGCCTTTTAAAGCAATCTACTCTCCTTTTTGTAAGTAAAACGACTACATCTCCGCTCGTCCTTGATGAAACTGCATACGGGGCGACTTTTGCGTGTATGGGTTGCATTATTCTGTGATCGACATTCATGTTTTTCTCGGCGCCAACGCATCTATCGCCCATCCCCACCACACGGTCACGCGTCGCCGCCCACGCGTTAATGTTAGAAACCTTGTCTCGCGACGGCAAATAATGAAAAGAACAATAAACGTAAGCGTAAAGTGCTTTTCGAAATTTTTTCCGGTTTACCTAGGTCTTTTGATTCATTAAGAAGGATTATTAACGAGGTGAAGGTGATTATTACTGGTCTCGTGTTGGGTACCCAGTGCCAAGAGCAGAGAAAGGGAACACTACCGCGTCGGCCAAAGAAGAGATGTTTGTGCGGTAGAGCAGCGCAAGCGAGAGCACGTTTCTCGGAGGAAATAATACAACTAAAATCCGAGTTTCGATATATCCGCCGCGTAGCAGGCGGAGAGCGGTCGTGAAGAACCGCGTTGCTGTTTTGGGGTTGTATTGCGTCGGTTTGGTCCAATGGCTTTTGCGAGTTCGATATTTTTCGAACGGGGCGGGACGCACTAAAAAAAAAAAAAAAAAAAAAAAGCGAGAGCTGACGATGAAGAAGAAGAAATGCCCCCCTTTTCCCGTTTCCTGTGAAAAGAAGATTAAACATTCTCTTTCTGCTCACAGCGTGGAGTGAGATGTGCCATGCAACACCCGTCCCTCAAACGCCAGCCGTTGCAGCTTCTGGTCCTGGCTCATGTGACAAAATACTTTACTTCCTGCTATTATACGAGCACGAATCATTTTGCTTTCTTACATTTCGTTTCAAGGATTATGTAAACTATCACATGAGTAACCTGCACTTCATAACTCCAGCTTTTCACCTCGCTTCGATTGGCCCTCTAACTTACGTAATAAAAACAGCTCACTGATGTTCATAACCCAGCTTTCCTGCTGCTCTATACGCATGAGGCGTAACACGATCTGGCAATTAGCACTATTATTCTCATTCTTGCTATGATGCATTAAATTATACTCGAGCACTGCAGGCGACTCGAAGGGCGGCTTATTACGAGTGAATCATTCGTTTTCTTACATTTGCTTCAAGGATTACCAACCATCACACGAGCAACCTGCACTTCATAAATTTCCAGCTTTTTCACCTCGCACGATTGCCCTAGCCTACGTAATATTCACACTAAAAGCTCCCTGATGTTCATAACTCAGCTTCCTGCTGCACTATACGCATGAGGCGGCAATAATCCGGCAATTAAAGATCATTATTCACTTTCTTACAGATGCACAATTATACCTGAGCACTGGCAGGCGACGCGGCGGCGGCGGCTGCTTCTTGCTGCTGCTGCGAAAATACATACATTTAAGGGGACAAGGATGAGTTTTTAGGTTTCTTTAATCTTTATTTCCTTTTTTTTTTCGGCTGCGACTGAAGTGCAATTGCTTGATGACACCGTCTCGTCACTGCTTTCTTACTCGGCAGCGGCTACAGATGAGCTGCAAAAAGCACATGTGATACACAAAAGAACATTCTCACCCAGTTTTGCAAATACGAAACTCCTTTTCGGTATAACTAGGGAGCAATCACCCAACCCCAGCTCACGTAACCTAACTCCATCCCAACCTCAGCACAGCTAACCTTAACCTGTACTACAAAGTAAATCAGAATCATCAGAACACGAGAGACTGGTATTTCCATATCACACGAATACACTGCTCACAAACCCAACACCACTCACGACACTTCTGTTTGGGAAACATAACCTGAAAAAATTATCAGAAAACCTAAGATGAATTTGCTCAAGTTAACAACACATCACACAACAATACATCCCTTTACGAGCCTTACTAGATCACGGATTACACACGTTTTCACTAAAGCACTACTGCACTTAACTGAATTTCACTTTCAAAAAAAAAAAAAAAAAAAAACCCCCCTACATCACAGAAACATTTTTCTGTCTGCATTACACTCTTTTTCCTTCGCACAAACTTTAAGAAATTTTGTAAAATATATATAATTGAGGGCTTCACATCACACTGCACACGAAACGTTTTGAGAACAAAATGAAACAATGAAAGATAAAAAAACACACTGTTATTATTCCCTTCCTTCCTCTCCAGATCAAACACCCTGAAACATAAGATGAAATGCCTCTGTATATAAACCGAAACACAAGAAGCACTAGAAACTCACACTTTTAGAGCTTCTTCACCACTGTTTTACACTGTAAAAAATCAAAAACAGAATTCACATTGCTTATCTATCGGTTTTCACCACAACACAGTATTACGACTATTTTTAGAATGAACCACGACAAACACCAACTCCAGAATTTCCTCACTAAGCTCACGGAAACATACATTTCCCATCACAACAGAAAAGAACAATTATTCTAAAGCACCATAATTTCCCTCTTGCCTCATGTGTCAGTGTTTCCGACCTTGCTTTGGCATTAATAATAAATAAAGCCCCTTTCTCGGAAACTACGAAACGTTCGCGGAATAATCACGAAGCGACAATGTTGTGTAGAAAGTATCGAGAGCCCGATCAAAATATTGAAAGTTCTTGTGGCACTGAGATAAAAATGACACACGACGATCAGCTGTCTACGGTAATAAAAAGACGAAGTAATTCACCGACCACATATGAAGACGCAACATTGTTATATCACAAAAATACATTCACCGTACACTTCTTCTACGCCCGAATCTTCACTTTTAAAACAAACCACGAATACTAGATTTCACGTAACAAGAAGACGAATGCTAATACACGCATGTCCACACACGATACGAAATACATGTCGGCCGCCGTGCAGGTGGTGCAAAACATGACGAGCGATACATTGCTATGATTTTGTTGTACGAACAGAAACGGTATTTACACCGCCACTGCGCTCAATCTGCCTTTAAAAAGCACCACTTCTCCTTTGTAAGTAAAACGACCACATTCCGCTCGTCCTGGATTGTGAAACTTCTGGTATAATGTGGCGACTTTGCGTGTAGGTTGCATTATTCTGTGATCGACATCCATGTTTCTTTCTCGGCGCCAACGCATTCCACGCCCATCCCCACCACACGGTCACGCGTCGTCATTCACGCTGCCAATGTTGGTAAAACCTTTGTCCTCAAGTGACGCAAATAATGAAAAGAACAATAAACGTAAGCGCAAAGTGCTGAAATCTTTTCCGGTTTCACTCCAGGTCTTGATTCATTAAGAATAGATTATTAACGAGGTGAAGGTGATTATTACTGAACTTCGTAAGTTGGTACCAGTGCCAAGAGCAGAGAAAGGAAACATTACTGCGTCGGCCAAAGAAGAGATGTTTTAGTGGTAGAGCAGCGCAAGCGAGAGCACGGTTTTCGGAGGAAATACAACCAAAATCCGAGTTTCGATATATCCGCCGCGTAGCAGGCGGAGAGCGGTCGAAGAACCGCGTTGCTGTTTTGGGTTGTACGGTGTCGGTTTGGTCCAATGGCTTTTTGCGAGTTCGATATTTTCGAACGCGGCGGGACGGACTTAAAAAAAAAAAAAAAAAGAGAGCTGACGATGAAGAAGAAGAAATGCCCCTTTCCTGTTTCGTGAAAAGAAGACGAAACATTCCCTTCTGCTCACAGCGTGAGTGAGATGTACACGTAACAATTCGTCCTCAAACGCCAGCCAGCTTCGGTCCGGCTCTGTGACAAAATACTCTACTCTGCATTATATTACGAGTACGAATCATTCGCTTTTTACATTTCGTTTCAGGATTTGTAAACTATCACATGAGTAACCTGCACTTTCATAACCTAGTTTTCCCACCTCGCTCTCGATTGCCCTAACCTACGTAATAAAACAGCCCCACTGATGTTCATAACCTAGTTTTCCCTGCTGCCTATACGCATGAGGCGTAATATCGGGCAATTAGCACTATTATTCTCATTCTTACAGATGCATTAAATTATACCTCGAGCACTGGCAGGCGACTGGCGGCGGCTTATTACGAGTGCGAATCATCTGTTTTCTTTACATTTGCTCAAGGATTCCCTAAACTATCACACGAGCAACCTGCACTTTCAAAACCCTAGCTTTTCACCTCGCCACGATTGCCCTAGCCTACGTAATATTCACACTTCAAAAAGCTCCCTGATGTTCATAACCTAGCTTTCCTGCTGCACTATACGCATGAGGCGTAATAACTGGCAATTAGCACTATTATTCACTTTCTTACAGATGCATTAAATTATACCGGAGCACTGGCAGGACGCGGCGGCGCGGCTGCTTCTGCTGCTGCGAAAATACATACTTAAGGGGACAAGGATGAGTTTTTAGGTTTCTTTTAATCTTTATTTCTTTTTTTCGGCTGCGACTGAAGTGCAATTGCTTGATGACACCGTCTCGTCACTGCTTGCTTACTGGCAGCGGCTACAGATGAGCTGCAAAAGCACATGTGATACACAAAAGAACATTCTCACCAGTTTTGCAAACATGAACCCTTTCGGTATAACTAGTGGGGAAAGAATCACCCAACCCCAGCCCACGTAACCTAACCTAACCTAACCCCAGCACAGCTAACCTAACCGCACTACAAAGTAAATCAGAATCATCAGAACACGAAAGAACCGGCATTTCCAAACACACGAATACACTGCTCACAAACCCAACACTCACTCACGACACTTGTTTGGGAAACATAAATTAGAAAATTATCAGAAAACCTAAGATGAATTTGCCTGCTAACAACACATCACACAACAATACATCCTTACGAGCCTTACTAGATCACGGATTCACATTTTCACTAAAGCACTTTCACTGCACTTCCTAACTGAATTTCACTTCAAAAAAAAAAAAAACCCCACCTACATCACAGAAACATTTTCCTGTCTGCATTACACTTTTTTCCTTCCCCCAAACTTAAGAAATTCTTAAAAAATATATAATTTCGAGGGCTTCACACTACACTGCACACGAAACGTTTGAGAACAAATGAAACAATGAAAGATAAAAACACACTGTTATTATTCTCCCCTCTCCAGATCGCAAACACCCTGAAACATAAGATGAAATGCCTTCAGTATATAAACCGAAACACAAGAAGCACTAGAACTCCCCTTTTAGAGCTCTTCACCACTGTTTTACACTGTAAAAATCAAAACAGAATTCACATTGCTTATCTATCAAGCCACCACACCACAGCACACGACTATTTTTAAGAATGAACCACGACAACCACTACCCCCAGAATTCTCACAAGCTCAGGGAAACATACTTTTCCCCATCACAACAGAAAAGAACAATTATTCTCAAAGCAATTACACTTCCTGCCTGCGTGTCAGTGTGTTTCGAATCTTGCCTTCGCATTAATAATAAAAGCCCCTTCTCGAAACTACGGAAACGTTCTAACAATCACGAAGCGACAATGCTAGTGGTAGCACGAGAGCTCGATCAAAACATTGAAAGTTTTACACTCGAGAAAAAACGACACGACGATCAGCCGTTCACGAGGTACAAAGACGAAGTAATTCACCGCCCAAATATGAAGACGTAACATTGCTATATCACAAAAAAACATTCACTGCAATTTCTACGCCCGAATCTCACTTTAAAACAAACCACGAATACTAGATTTCACGTAACAAGAAGAGAATGCCATCACACGCATGTCCCACACATACGAACACATGTCGGCTGCAGGTTGCAAACATGACGAGCGATACATTGCTATGGGTTTTGCGAGACGAACAGAAACGGGTATTTACACTTGCCACTGCGCTCAATCTGCCTTTAAAAGCAATCACTCTCCTTTTGTAAGTAAACGACTACATTCCGCTCGTCCTTGGATTAGAAACTTGGTATACGGGGCGACTTTTTGCGTGTAGGTACATTCTGTGATCGACATTCATATGTTTTTCTCGGCGCCAACGCATTCCACGCCCATCCCCACACGGTCACGCGTCGTCATTCACGCTGCCAATGTTGGTGTAAAAACCCCTTTTCCTTCGCGACGGCAATAATGAAAAGAACAATAAACGTAAGCGTAGTGCTTCTTTCGAAATCTTTCCGGTTTCACCTAGGTCTTGATTCATTAAGAAGGAGATTATTAACGAGGTGAAGGTGATTATTACTGAATCTCGTGTTGGCACCAAAGCAAGAGCAGAGAAAGGAACAAATGCGTCGGCCAAAGAAGAGATGTTTGTGCGTAGGGGCAGCGCAAGCGAGAGCACGGTTTTCGGAGGAAATACAACCAAAATCCGAGTTCGATATATCCGCCGCGTAGCAGGCGGGGAGCGGTCGTGAAGAACCGCGTTTTGCTTTGGGTTGTACGGTGTCGGTTTGGTCCATCGGCTTTTGCGAGTTCGATATTTTTTGAACGCGGCGGACGGACTTAAAAAAAAAAAAAAAAAAAAAAAGGAGAGCTGACGATGAAGAAGAAAAAATGCCCCCCTTTCCCGTTTCGTGAAAAGAAGACGAAACATTCCTTTTTGCTCACAGCGATGGATGTACACGTACAATTCGTCCTCAAACGCCAGCGTTTCGCAGCTTGGTCTCGGTCATGTGACAAAATACTCTACTCTGCTATTATATTACGAGTACGAATCATTCGCTTTTTTTACATTTCGTTTCAAGGATTATGTAACATCCTGAGTAACCTGCACTTCATAACCCCCAGC